>CAKAOJ020000126.1:355000-412500 GCA_916701645.2 Sebastolobus alascanus
CATTATGCATCACACACACACACAGTTTTTACTCACAGACTACAACAGAATACTGTTTACATACTCAGATCATCAGAAAGTGAAATATGTGTTAGTCTTTTCTTCTAAAAAAACACTTAATTGTCAGCGTAGACAACAAAAAATGTTGACATTGTACGTTTCTGCAAAATGTCGACATTTCTGAACCAAAAGTAGGTTTCATACCAGCCTCGTATCACGCTTGCAGAAACGTACAATGCCACGTGGTTAACGTTGTGAAGGTTTAGGCAACAAAACTACTTGGTTAAGGTTTGAAAAAAACATCATGGTTTGAAGCATTATTTAACCTCCTTTTCAACAAGCTAGTATGACATAGTTGGTACCAATGGATTCATCAGTTTTTATAGCTTCATATGATACCAGTATCTTCACTCTAGATTTAAAACTGGGCCCGAAACAACCTAAAAATCGCAAGTTGCGTTAATGTGTTAAAGAAATTAGTGGCGTTAAAACAAATTTGTGGTAACACGTTATTATCATGTTAACTTTGACAGATCGCTCCACATTCTACGTTACTTACTCTGCCTGAATGCAAAATCGTCAACATTCAACGTAGCCGCGGTTTGCAGAAACGTACAATGCCAACAGTTTTTTCCTGGCGACTGAGCTGGTTTACAAATAGATTGTTGTAATACAATGGGATGATTATTTAGATAGGTAGATAGACTACCAGAGTCCCCCACATCCGATGATAATAAGTAGCCCCAAACGCTACAGTACCAGTCTGAACCTCCGGTTGGGTCAGAGCTTCCTGAACCTGAGTCTGCAGAGTTCTAAACTGTGTCCATGCTCAGTCAGTAGCTTGGTGCATACAAGCATCCCAAAATTAATGTACGTCTCATCCTTTGTGTCTCTTTCTTATCTGAATACCACAGAGACACATCTCAATCCACTCTGTCCGTGCAATCAGTAAAAATACTGCAATATAAATTTACCAGTTGCCGCCCAGTCCGCCCAGTCCGCCCAGTCCGCCGCCTGCTGCTGCAGCAGCCACACGATAAGTGCCTCGCTCATCTTAAGCATTCTGAATAATTTATGTAGATTGCCAGTTATGGCCTTCCATTATGTTAAGCGTTCTAACCGGCACTATTTTTTCATTACACAGTGTTATTCAGATTGATTTTTCTGCCCCCATTTGCTAATGCTTTCCCTTCTGAAAGCAGTAAAACCTAATTGCTCTAAAAAAAAAAAAATAAAAAAAAAATTGTTGGAAACCAAACTAAGCAGGAGAAGAAAAAAGTAAAATTTCAGCTCCTGAAAATGTTAAATGCCAAATATGAACTACTTAATGTGAATCGTCTCCTGCTGGGGCACAGCGTCATTTATGTTTTATGAGTTCTCAGCTGAACATTGTTATCACCTCTTAAAGGGACAGTGTTAATATAGTTTAAAATCCTAAACTAAGCGTAAAAAAAAAGAGTTCATGAACTGTCGACTTAACGGATTCTTTGGACCGACTTTTTATTTGTTATTCTCAAATTTCTTGGCAGAGCTTTTGGCTCACTTACAGACCTTAAAGTGTAAACAGTATTTGACTTGCAAAGACTTCAGACTTTTTGATGTGTCATCCATCACAGTGCACATTTATTCATGTTTGTTAGAGTTCCCATTACATGGTGATGCAGTTACAAGCTGGGACTATTTAACACAGCGTTTTGAAGATGCATTCATGGACAGCTGAGCGGTGTTCTATAATATGATGCTGAAAGCTGTTGCATTGACAAGTAAATTCCGATATTTGAACGCATGAGATACAAAAAACAAACTTGGATGTGGTGATAAGCAGAGGTGGATGAAGTACCTGAAAGACACACTTGAGTAAAAGTAACCATAAAAGTCACCCGTTAGAATATTACTTGAGTAAAAGTCTTAACCTGTATATTTTCTGTAGTTAAGTATAAAAAGAAAGGCAGAATTTTGAGATTTATGAAGTTTATTCCTCTTAACGTGCACGCCACCTTTAAAATGGAGACTACTTTACACTTGAAGAAAAACGGGATCTTCAAAACTTACAGGATTTAAAGAACAGGATCCAGTTTTTCCTTCCCTCTTAGTAGCATGTAGCATGTAGCATGTAGCATGTAGCGTGTAACTTGCAGGGTGGGACCACTGATTCACCAAACCTGCCTGCTTGCTTGCAATAGTAACGAAGATGCTTCGGGGAAATGTATCTGAGTAAAAGTGCACATTTTATTTAGGAAAAGTAGTGGAGCAAAAGTGAAAGTTGACAGAAATAAAAAAAATCTCAAGTTAAGTACAGATACTCTCAAAAAAGTACTCTAATGAAGTATATTATTGCATCGTTTTTTTTACACCGGTGGTGAAAAGTGTAGTTTATTGATCAATTAGTAGACTGAAACTGTTGGCGATTAACTTTCTTTATATGTATTATTTTTTAGATCATTTATAAAGCTGTAAATACTCTACTGTACATGGTCTGTTTCCAGCTTTTTGAATGTGAGTATTTCTCTGTTTTTTATCAATGCATATGGAATATCTTTGGGTTTTTGGACTGTTTGACAAACAAAACAAGCAACCTAAAGACATCAGCATCTTTTTCTGACATTATTATACACTAAATGATTAATGGAGAGATGGTGAAGTGTCTTGGGATACGACAGTGGCTAATTATGATGAAGGTGATTTAAATGATCCTGTATTTCAAGTACATTTACTCAGCAAGTTGATGTTCACATGAACTGAATGAACACCAGAAGCTGCCCGACAGGATAGAAGCTGCTTTAGAAAGCTGTTGCTTTGAAGTTGAATCAGGTAATCCAGCGGTGCGGTCCTTCATACATCAGCCGTATAGCAGTTGTGGATTCACTACGTCTCTTGTAGACAACTCAAAGCCAACTGTGGAGGGCAGGATCACCTCCGATGGCTATTTAAGCTGTCGACCTTGAGACTGAGCCGCTGAGTGAGGCGACAGCACTTTAACAGGGTTTGTGAGTGCATTTAAACGTTCTCATTGCTGCTAACAACCTCCACAACGTGTAAACGATGACATTCAGCATGAAACCAAAGTGCCACTTGGATTCTTTAATAAGCCATCGCTGCTCTCCTCCTCCACCGCGCCTTGAAGGACGCTGGCGATTTATGTGGCGTTGGGGAGACACCGGCGACGCTCACATATAAACCGCCTTGATTTTCTCTGATGGCTGTTTGTTGTTGTTGTGGGGTTTCTGGTGAAGACACAATCTCTTGATTCCAGGCTGGATTAATGTTGGGGGGGGGTAGTGGCACTTAAAGGGATAGTCTGCAGAAATTAATCTGGCAGGGAGTGCAGCGTTCGTCAGAGGTGATGTCTTCACCTTGTGTGGGGGGGTGCATTATCTGGATGAAAAGGCAGCAGCGGCCGACAAGACTGATTAGGACGGGACATCCTCCCTCTGTTTCTCTGCCATTTTGTGTTTTCCACAGCTGTCACCCACTCTTTCCTTTTGTCTCTCATTTCCTGTCAGTGTCCAACGACTCACAACCAGCAAGAATCAGACTGTTTCTAATGTTCGTCACATGAAAAGAAGAAAAAAGCATCAACAGTCTTTTAATCTGTCAACGTTTGGGCTCCAGTTCAATCTTAAATTTATCTTTTTCTTGCTGAAACTATATGTTCATGTGTAAATCTTATAAACTGACTTCTAACAGACTGTCCCCTCTTTCGTTTGTTGTTGCCTGTTGGGCTGCAGTTTGACATGTTATGATTTGAGCATATAGTTTTATGCTAAATGCAGTACCTGTGAGGGTTTCTGGACAATATCTGTCATTGTTTTGTGTTGTTCATTGATTTCCAATAATAAATATATACATACATTTGCATAAAGCAGCATATCTGCCCACTCCCATGTTGATAAAAGGAATTAAATACTTGACAAATCTCGATTGCGATTAACTATTTTAATCGATTGACAGCTCTAAATATATAAGACATCATATTCTGTAATATTTTCTTGAAGATATATAGCCATGTATTACAAAAGATAACTACTTGTAGAGTTGGAGTTTCTGGCTCAATTGCACCAACTTGCAAGTTGCATGGAGAAAGCAAAGCAGTCCTAAAGGATCAGACCTCCAGCAACACGTGTTGTGTTTCAGAAAGTGTTTATGCAAATATCTCAGTCACAGATCAGAAGCTCATCCCGTCGTGTTGGAGGCACAGTTTGTGTGGCCGTTGGTTGGTTGGTGGGCGACAAAACGCACAAATGTCTTTCTGCTCAGACAGTGAATCGGTCCATCATTAGCATAGCAATCAGCTGAATATGAATCATCCTCTCCAAATGCAGCTTTTTCAAAGTGTTCTCTGATGGAAGCGTTTGTATATATACTTTATATCTGGCTGATTGAATTGAGGTTTCAAGAATGTTTAAAAAGTTGAAAATGAGCTCGGTGGTCAGAGGGAAACCGGTCCGTCCACCTCTGAGTGAATAAAGCAACGTGTTTGTTCTGTTTCTTTTCATTCACTGAGCGTCCTTAGTTGTGTTTTAGCTGCTGTGATCAGACAATCAGACAGCGTTTTGTCCTTCCTGATGTGATTACTCTTTAGCCAAGGACAGGCTGCAATTCACAGTCGAGTAGTTTGTGCCTTGATGGATGGTTTACAGCCGGACGTTTATGGATTCAACAGCTCGGTCGCATGAAAAGGTGTATGAATGAAACAATAACTCACAAGGCATTTAGCGTGCAATAGGAACGCCGTGTAGTCTGTATACTGACTGCAATGTTAACACATCTGTGTGAATATGCTGCGCTCAGAGCTGGTGACGTAGAAGAAAAAGAGAGAGAGACGGCAGATGGATGGGTCCAACAAACACACGACTTTCAACCAGGAGACTGATGATGGAGAACGTGTGTTGTTTTGTTAGTTCTTAGTGACGTCTGTGATGTATTTTTAGTGGCATTTTTTCCGTACTATTGTTATGTTGTTGCCGTACGTATTTTACTTAGCTTATGTTCTTACTTTAGGCCCGACCATGATGTTTTTTCCTAAACCTAACTGCGACATTACCGTCATTTTTTTGTGTGGGGTACAAATGACACATGAAAATCCTAAAACGCTCCCTCATGACACGCAGAATGTCCTCGTAATGTCGTGTTATTTATCCGTTTTCTGATGAGATCTGGTTGGGATTCAAACATGTTGTTGAAACTAATCCTTCAGTAGAAGTCGCCACCCTGTTTTCCTCCCGACGGTGGGTTCTTCACCCACAGTTAAATTCCAACTCCTGCATGCGTTGATATCCATCGTCTCTAAATATACCAACTAAACAGATCCAGTTAGGGCTGCAATGAACAGTTATTTTCTTGATTAATCGATTAGTTGTTTGGTCTCTAAAATGTCAGAAAATGGTGAAAAATGTCGATCAGTTTTTCCCAAAGCCCAGGATGACGTCCTCAAATGTCTTCTTTTGTCTACAACTCAAATATATTCAGTTTACTGTCATAGAGGAGGAAAGAAACCAGAAAATATTCAAATTTAAAAAGCTGGAATCAGAGAATTTTTTTTTCTTAAAAAAATACTTAAATTGATTATCAAAATAGTTGGAAATTAATTTAATAGTTGAAAACCAATCGATTATCGTTGCAGCTGTAGAGCCAGTTGTTCTCTTTTCAGTTATAAGATAAAGATCTTATGATTTTATATTCACCATTGCACCTGTAATAACAGTAAAGTAACGCTTGTCAGATGTTGTTGTGGGAATATCTGTGTAATTGCAGCCGTGCACTATAGGTCACAAATAAAGTGACAATAATTTCCACCTAAGAAGTTCTAAGTTAATTGTTCAGGGTCGACACTCGGGTATTCCGTACGTATTTAATTTGACCTGTTGAGTCTGAAACATCTTGTCCACCTCGTCTTTGTCTCCATCAGTCATCTCATTAGATTTTGTGCACATCTGAAGGAGAAACTGATTATTTGTAGCTATAAATCCTCAAAGCTTTTAAGATCATATCAAGGCCACCCGTGTGTTTGGTAAAGTCAAGTGGCTGACATGAAAACATTTCTCTAATCCATGTGTAATTAGCTTAATTAAGGTGCACATTAGCAAACACATACTGTTTTTGATGTATGCTGGTGATTATTGAGGGATTAGGGAGCCAACTGCCTGTTTAACTTTGCACAGAAAGTTTTTAATTTATTTGGAAAATGTTGTCAAAATACCACAAATACATACATTGGTAGCTTTATCTCTGCTGATGAATCTTTAATTAGCTTCCTCTGGGTTTAACGATCAATATTTGGTGGAATAACCCCGTCTATTCCTCCAGTTTTAGGCTCAATCGATACCTAATCAATCAGCTGTGCTGCTCGTAGCATCTGACTGAACTGTAAATTATTGGATATTTTCATTGTAAAGCTGCTGCTATACTTACCTGTGTCTGTATGTCAGGATGTATGACAGATCATTACTGTGGTTTACCACCAGCGTGGACCACATGCACTCACACAGCAGGAGCTGATCTTTCACTCGCAGTAAGACGCCTACTCATAATGTCACAACACTGTGTTTATATCTGCATAATGCCAGAATACGTCTCTCTCAGTGTGTGTTCGCTGAGCTGGCATGTCAGCATTCATTATTATTTGCACATAACTATACACTTAGATGGAGAAGATATGTATAAAGTTTTAAACTGACGTGTGAGATGTATAGTGAGACGTCCACAAGCAAACACTTTTAATCATTATTAGAAAAATTAAAAAGGGCAGTTTGGAGTATTTATATCACATTCTTGTTCCCCAGAGGAGGAACCCTTTTAATTGTAATGACAATTGTAATGTTTGATGGATCTAAAGATGATCTTTCCAGATGTTCCTGTGGTGTTAAGAGTGTTTTTACATGCCCGATCGGCTCTGAAGTCCATCCTGGCCGCTCCGATATAAAATCATAAATATTAAACATGTTGAATATTTACGATGGGATATCCTGTTGTGTGTGTGTGTGTGTGTGAAACCCCGAGGACAGCCGATGACGCAGTCACGTGGGAAAGAAGGATAGCCAATAGAGAACCAAGCTGACTGAAGAAGGAAGCACAACCACCGTCGTCATGGCGGCCGTGGCTAACGCATGAGCTAATGCTAAACGTGAAGCATAAAGTAGTAGTGAGATGGAGCTCAGAGATGGAGGAGCAACTTGTTGATTAGTGTTTCTTTAACATGTCTACATGACTTCATCCATCCTCCCTCATTTTCGCTGATTCTTCCTGCCCGTCGTCCGCCATGTTTGTTTACACTAAAGTCACGTTTGATCGCGAGAGATTTCTGTTTTTTTTAGTGGGGACTCTTGTTGTTCACGACATGTCGTGATGTGTGGGATCGCTCACATTTTGAAAATCTGTTAAGATTAGAAACATCTTTTAGTGTGGGCCAGCCTTAGCTTAACATTTCTAGCCGCACTACTATAAGGCTCGAAGAAGACACTTCCACTAGTCTGATCCTCTGTAGTTGTAGATTTCAGGTGTTGTTCTCCTGCCACCGTCTGTAGAAGCCATTTTCATCTGAGCAACATGTGATTAACCACAGCGACCCGCTGTCCTAATTATTTAGTTTAAACAGGAAATCATATCAGTTTCTCCTCGTGAGTGCTCTGTAAGTCTGATGCATATAGTGTGTGTACTGTAGGAACTTCTGCACACACGCCATCCAGCCTGAAGGCGTTTCAGCTGCAGATGAATGAGTCCAGTAACTGTCAGACTGTGAGACTCACACTATTCTCTCACTCCATCATCCCTTCATCCCTCAGCGCTCTCTCCTTTCCATTACCAGCCTTGTCATCTCTCTATCTTCCTCTCTTCCTTTTCAGTATCCCTCCGTTTATCATCATCTTTCTTTACCTCCATTTGCACATCTTTCTTCATCCCTCCATCTCTCTTCATCTGTTTGTGTCTTCCTGTCAGCTGTATATTCTGCATTTGTGAAGCATCAAAACTTTGCACCATATTCAGGTGTATATATATATGAATGTGTCGGCCCTTAAAAATTCAGTCCTGGTTGATTTATAATTTCTATTTGAGTGAAAACAGTGTAAACATGCTCAGAGTTTAGCAGTCTGGAGTCTTTTTGTTGACACTAACATGCTATTCAGTATGCTAACACAGTATGTGAGATTTTTTAGTATGTATGAAACCAATAGTGCGCAAATTGCATACTATTTCTGGTAAAATATTACAGTATGCAACGCTGAACACTACGGTGGCATAGATATCTCACAATGCAATGCAGTAGTGACCACAACTTTCATAACGTACGTTGACGGACAGCTCTGTAACATCAATAACGCTTCAGTTAATAGTAATTTGAGGTGTGGAGATGAAAAAAACACCATCGTTTGTCATGTGGGGAGTCAAAGGTCGAGTCAGAATCAGAGACCAGATTTAGTTCGGTCAGATTATCTGCAGCTAAAAAAACCTCCCAAATGAACAAGTAGATAAACACACACAGAGTCACAGAGCGAGTAGAAGTGGATTAGCAGTTACTGTGTACTTTTAATGTTTGTGTGTGAGAGGGATTAAATGATCAAGGTTCATCGGGTCTGTTATCAATCAGCCTCACTGAGAGCCTGCTAATCTCTGTTTCTCTCTCTGTGGTTTTTATTGGGTTTATTCGCTTAGCACCAAACTCCATCACCTCCCACTCCCCCTCGTTCTGTTTTTAATCATGTTTTTTTAATTCTTTTTCTCACAATCGAGATTATTTTCCTGCTGTCAGTCACCACATCTCAGTGATCCTCCTCTCCTCTCTGCAGCCTCGCCGATCCTCACACGTCTAAAAACATTCATTTCTCCCGTATTCTGCTAACCGAATGAAATAATTCAACATGTTCCCGCTGCAGCTTCATGATTAAGAAACCTCGCTCAAAGTGACTGTGAATATCTTTGACGTATCGGGCAGATAAATTAATTCATATCAAAATTAATTACACTTTTTACTGAAGAAAAGTTGAAACGGGGTGAAAATAACTGTAAAAATGAGGAGACGGTATCTCGGCCCGAGTGATGGAAGGGAAAGTTGCCTCCAGCATGTTCGGGGATAAAGAGGCAAATGGGCTGATGGGAAATGTAGTCTTCAGAAGGAGAAAAGCTTTAACGTCCCAGAGGGGCCATTTGGTTTACAGCTTTGGCTTAAAAATAATACAAAACAATAAGTAAACAAAACAGATCAACTCCAACTCCAACGCCAACGTCAACGCCACTGTTGTCACTTAAACCATCAGAGAAGGCAGTGAAAGTAGAGCTGGGTGATACGGCCAAAATCTACTATCCTGATATTTCATATCTCGATAACGATATACATCACGATATATCATGTTTTCTTGTAATTCAATAAATAAATTGTCTATATGAAATAACCACACTACTGCAAAATGAACATAATAGTTTCAAGTGGATATATAGAGATAAAATGTATAAATATTTCCAGCTTGGCTGTGTTTACCTGCATGCACACAAATACAGAGTAATCAGATTAAGACAATTGTTTGATTTAACTACACAACATGTTCTCATACAACAGTTAGTATAATATCTTACTAAAAGTTATTCCTAATTGTTTGTGCGTTTTCCTACGAATGTCCAGCGTCAATTTCGGTCCAGCCTTTTCACATAAACCTCCGTCTTCACAGGAAACAACTTTGTAAGGTTTAGGAAAGATCGTAGTGAGGTTATTCCAGTTAATCGGTCAGCTCTGTAGTGAAAGAAAATGGAGAACAAAAGCTGCCGAGATCTTTATGATCACAAGTGTGCCGATTATCTCCATTTTTCCCTTCAAGTACTTTTCCGTGTACTTCCTGCTGATTCATGTTATTTACTGCATCCTGTGAAATTGTACGACTACATTTCACACAATGCTTTAAGTACCTTTTGAATTGTGCCCAGAGCCTCACAGAGACCTCCTGGGTTTAAGTGTCCCTTGTTGCTTCTCTTTAACGGTAATCGCTCCTTAGTCTCTGTGTGAAAAGGTTTTAGCCACCATTCAGCCTATCCTCAGAATTATGTTTCATGCATGAACCACGGAGGAAATTAGGAAAATTACAATCTGAAACCCATTTCGTGGCACGGTTAAATCGCAGCTTGAGTCGGGTATTTTGCTGCCACACTCTTTTCTTTTCATCTCCTGATTTTGAAGCAGTTCTCCTTATTTCCGTTGGACACCGGCGCCTCGATTCCACTAACTGCTTTTCACAAAATAACGGCGACCATTTTATTGAATAGCTCAATCAATAAGAGCCCAGAGAAAGTCTTGTTTCCAGTAATCCTTGCAATCTTTCCCCCTCATCCTTTTCTCTCAACCTCCTTTGTGCTGTAAAAAAAAAAAAAAGAATTGTGTTGCTGCAATTTTTTGGGCTATTTTTCAGGGGGAATATTTCGTTGTTATTCATGCAGGAAGTCGAGTTTCATGACTCCAGTGAGCGTTAAAGCTCATTATTTTATACTACCACTCCTGCAGGCCGTTGTGTACACTCTCTGAATGTAGATCGTCCTTTTGTGCTTTAAAAAGCAACCAAAGATTTAAAATATCATAGAAGAGTTTTTGAAAATAAAAACGATGCTTCCGAGTAGAGGTCAACCGATTTATCGGTCGGCCGATTAATCGGGCCGATTATTTGACATTTTTTCATAATCGGCATCGGCCGATGCCTGAGCATATTAGGCCGATTATCAAGCAGGCACATCTGCGGGCAGCCCAGTGTTGTTGTTGCTGTGGAACACGTGTGACTCCGCCCCTTGTGTCAATCAAATTGCCATTCTACCGGGAGAAACCGGTAGGCTTAACTTCTTCTCTTTCAAAGCCCTATATATTTAATTGGTTAGATATGAAATGCTCCGACGTTATCAATTCTGTTTTTGGTAACGGAGAATTTCTCTCCGTAGGTGACGTTAGCTGTGTGCGGGGCGGAGCAGCTCTCACGTGCACGCTGCTGCAGCGCAGACACACACAGAGCTTCTGCTCTTAGTAACTATGACGGAGAAAACTAAACTTATAAAGCGTGATTACACTTTACTAGAGTTGATGCTGACAATGCTTGTCATAAGTGCAAGTTTGCGTGTGAGGGCGGAAACACGAGCAATTTGTCGAAACATTTAGCCAAAAGTTCACTTCCTCATTAAACGTGTCTGCGGTCTATGGGTCCTTCACAGCCTCTATGACGTCACTGGCCTGTTTGTAGTCCGCAGCAGATATGAGCAGCAGGCTGTGTAATACGAGTGAACAAAGTTATTATTATGTTTTGATCACTTAGATTATGGCCATATAGCTTGTAACAGTGTCTGTCAACAAATATAAATAAAAAACATGCTTTAGGACAGTTTTGGAAAGGTGCTTAAAAGGTTTTGAGCCCTGCACTATTACTACTATTAACCATCATGCACAAAATAAAATATGCACTGCAGTGCAGACACAAAGTGCAAATTGGAGAGACAGACCATAAGTGTTGTTCAATAAATGTTTACTTAAGTTGAGACATTTTGTGTATTATTTCTTATTATTAAGCTGTTATATTTGATCAGATGGAGGAAAAAAAGAAAACCAGCCAAACATATCGGCAAAAAAAACATCGGCATCATATATCGGCCATCGGCTGTCCTGACTCTGTAAAAAATCGGCATCGGCATCGGCCATAAAAAAAACATATCGGTCGACCTCTACTTCCGAGGTCATAACCGGAGGCGAGGACTTCTCGCTGTCATTAAAACAACCCGCTCCATAAGACAAAACCATTAGGTGTCAGAGTTAGCGGCATGGCCTCTCATTACCAAGATGGCTGCTGCTTGTTCCGTGAAGGATAAGTAGCCATCAGAGCTGGATTATTGTAGAGAAACCCAATTACAGCAAAGAGCCCCTCAGAAGCACTGAAAGATGGGAGGTTTTCTTCTCTCTCTGTTCTGTTTTTACCTCTGAAAGTTAAGAACACTTTGCCCGCCTCCCGTCATCGGAGAGCCCTTCGTGTCTCTTCACACAGAGGTGGATTTGAAAGAAACGTGGTGCTGATCTGCTGTGGTGGCGAAGGCGAGGGTGAGGGAGCCAGGTATATAAACACAGAGAGGATCCATTAATCATTTATTTATTAAAGGCTAACCTTTAACCAGACAGCTGTGATAAAACAAAACTATTAAAAAATAATTAGATTAGAACACAGCAGTCGTGCAGAAGGTAATGTGTTATCAGGTGAGGCTGCTACGACAGAATTAATACCAGTGTGCGTGTGTACCAGGTCCAGAGGTCCTCCATAGTATATTATCAGTTCAAGAAAATACCTGGTAGAGAAATGGAGGTGTTTTTGATGAATGGAATCAACATGATAAAGTATTAGGTTTGGGAATAGAAATGTTATTACCGGGTATATGATGATGATGTGCTAGGGCTGTGTGATTTTTTTAAACTATTTTTAGGAAAACTGTTATCGTATAAAGACACACCACCATATGCATAAAAATCAGAGTGCAAAAAAGTTCTTTTTTATGCTATATATGAAATAGGAGGTGCAGGTAGGAAACTGAGGGGGAAAGGTTGTAGGAAGGAAAGGAAAAGAGAGTGAAAGAAGGGGAAGTTGAGGGTAAGGAAACGAGGAGGTAAGACATGGAGGAGGAAGAGGAAAGAAGGAGGGATGTAGGTAAGAAGGTAAGGAATGGAGGATGTAGGAAAAGAAAGAAGGATGCAGGAAAAGAAAGGAGAATGTAGGAAAGGAATGGAGGATGTAGGAAAAGAAAGAAGGATGTAGGAAAATACTTTTACTCAGAGCTCAGGGACATCATCAGCTCGGTCTGAATTAAAGAACTAGTGACGAGGTGTGGATTCATAAGTGGAGTATATTAACAAAGTTAAGAAGATGTTGAAAGATCTCAAACTTCCTTTTAGATAATAAGAAGATTATATTCTTGCAGTCAGATGTGAGCTGAGCTGGTGGCCGGAGGGTTAACCTGCTGTCCTCTCTGTTATTCTGTGTATTTATCGCCTCACAGCTTTAATCATCTGTTCGCTCTGAAACCGGCCGGAGCTCAGAGCTTTGCTTCTTTTATTTTTGGTCTTTAAATTGGTCTTAAACTCGACTCCAGGCTGCATTAAAAAGGTCTCTTAAACTCTTCATTATGAAACCCGCAGGATCCCTGTGAAAACCTCCTCGGTCTTCCTCAAACTTTCTTCTTCAAGTCCTCCATCTTCCCCCTAATCATCCCGTCTTCCTCCTCTTTCTTGCCCTCTTCATCCTTCATTCCGCTGCTCGTCCTCCGTGTCCATCCCTTTCATTTAACGCCAGATCCACTTTGAAATCTCCTTCCTTCTTTCACATTTTGCCATTATTTCCCATAATTCCAGAGGTCATTCGGTGCCTGCATCACTGAGCGAGTACGAGTAGGCAGCTGAAGGTGACTGGAGAGGAATAGACAGCGTCTGCATCAGGATCTCTATTAACTTCTTGCTGACAAGATAGTCCTGAAATAATGAGAGCAAGTGCTCCAGATGCACGCAGGCGTGCATGTACCGTACATCCAGTGTGTTACTACACGTCTACTATTTCCTAGATGTTGTTTCCTCGAGGCTTTAGGTGAAAACTCATGAGATCAGACTTTCCGTACCGTTGTTTGGATATTAAAACCAGGAAAAAAGTTTGATCAATAACGCTGCTCATTTCTGTCCGTTATGGAGCAGCACAAAAGGTCACTGAGGTCACTGAGGTCAGTGCGTGCAGCTGTGATAATTGGTTATGTCATAACACTGTGATTTAAATGTAAAAATATGCTGAGAATATAATAGATCTGAATTTAAATGAGTACCCAAATGTTCATTTTGTGTGATGAGAATCAAAATCATCCTCCATGCTGCTAATACTTTAACATCACCTGCACTATTTTCAATGGAAGGCTACATGCTAACATGTTAGCATGGTGCTCTCTTCTGTATCTTCACCTGGTTATCTGGATCAGACATGAAGAGCTGAACGACACCGACTCTTGATCAACGGCTCCATTAGTTAATCTTAAATACTTAAATAACGCTACATCCATATTATTTTAAACCAAACCACCATCTTTTCCTAAATCTAACTAAGTAGTTTTATTGCCTAAACCTAAGGGGAATTAAATTAAATTTATTTTTATAATACCAGCATTGATTTATTTGCTTCATTTGAGTCTATGAAGAGGTAGAAGGAAGTTGACGCTTTTATTGTTTTAGTCTGAGTAATGTGACGTCACATCCGTTCCGTATCCGTCAACCAAAACAAACCAGCAAACATGCTGAAAATCAAACATTTTTACTGTATTAATTTAGACATTTTCCAAAGTAAAAGTCCCTAAAGGTGTATGATTCATCTTTTTCTCATGGTCTAGTGTTAAAAAAGTTAACAAAAATCGCAATAAATCATGATATCAAAACGCAATACTTGTAGAATCGCCATCCAAGTATTGTGATAATATAGAACGGGGAAATAGGTGTATCATCCCAGCCCCAGTGAAGACGGAAGTTTATTTTGAAAGATATCATCGTAAGATATCAAACGAACTGTTGTATCAGAATACGTTGAGTTATTTAAAGCCAAAACACACAATGTTTGCCCTAAACTTAACCAAGTGGTTTTGTTGCCTAAACCTAAAGAAGATGTACTTTTATGTTGTTTTTAATTTTTCTACGTAGCAGATGCAGTTTAGGCCATCTGATGCATTAGAAAGGTCCTGATAACCACTGATAACGGCCAATCAATCAGCTGATAACATTCAAAAATGGGCGATGTTATGAAATCACTGCTCTTCTTGTGAGCTGAATAATAGTCTGTTATTTTTAAGCAACAATCAAAATCAGTTGCATAGATGTGAAGAGGATGTACAGAGCCTGTCTGTGCTGTGTCTAGGCACACACACACACACACACACACACACACACACACACACACACACACACACACACACACACACACACACACACACACACACTCTCTCTTATACACCCACTCTCAGCTCTTCAGCGTGTTGGTCTGTTAGAGCTAATTTCCAAGCGTGGGAACAAAGCATCATCATATCACATATCACAGCATGGACTCTTACATAATGACACACACACACACACACACACACACACACACACACACATACACTGAGAGAATCAGAAGCACTATGTTCATGCATACATAATCAAACATGTAATTTGTGTTATTGTAGCTGCGGTCATTAACACCAGCAGGTCTGAGGACTGGTGAAGACTCTCTGGTTTCAGAGATGCTTGTTGATCTATACTCTGAACATCTGCGTTCACAGAGGAACGGCGTCTCTGATTGGTGCGGCCGACCGGCCACAAACGCCGCCTCGACTCCGGCGGGTCCTCGTCGTGGTCACATTTCACCGCATTTCCATTTAGAATGACAGAAAAAAACCGGCCGGTGTGTGAAGGAAAACTATGATTACAGGCTTTTGAAGGTGTGCGTCTGTTGCTCATTTGAA
Source organism: Sebastolobus alascanus (assembly GCA_916701645.2). Lineage (NCBI taxonomy): Eukaryota > Metazoa > Chordata > Actinopteri > Perciformes > Sebastidae > Sebastolobus > Sebastolobus alascanus. Next base: position 370,466 of record CAKAOJ020000126.1, read on the forward strand.
TCTCCGGGGCTCTTTACGGCAGCCTTTGAAGCAGGGAAATAATACGGTGTAATCATGTACAGTACTTCAGCAGCAGTCAGGCCGGACTGTGTTCAGAGCGAGTGGCGGTGAATGAGACATCGAGCGGCGGGAGAAAAGAGTGCGTATGGAGGGTTAACGGTGACCTCATGATATAACTGAGCAAACACTAAATCTCTGAATGATGCATCAACAACAGATTGAGAAAAGAAGCCTCACCCCACTTCTATGTCCCAGAAGCATCTGTAATTTAATGTGTTTTTTCATTGTTTATCAGGGTTTTCTCTCCATGTACTAAGACACATGGGTATCTGCTACTTCAGCAGACATTAGCATTTGTAAAGCTTTTCATTTTAAACGAGATAAAAAGCTTGTTGGCAGCTGATAAAGTAAACATTTGACTGACAAGTTAGAGAAGCAAGAGGCTAGGAGCTGATAGTCCCTTAAAAAGGACATATTGGGCTCATTTTCAGGTCCATACTTGTATTTTGGGTTTCTACTAGAACATGTTTACGCTCCAGCTCTAACTAGCTTTGTTTGAGGGTGTGCCAAACTAGCCGTTATGCAAAAAGGCGGGACTTCAACCAAGGCGTTGTGTTTCTTTGGGGGAGAGTAACTCCCTTTGGCATGGACTTTGTAACTTTGCAGATCTTTTGCATGCACAAAAAAACTATATAACACACTAAAGGAAAGGGAAAAAAACACAAAAGCATAATAGGTCCTCTTTAATTTCCTCATATACACTCCCACTATAGCTTAATTTCATACTGCAGTGTGCACCTTATAGGGCTTCACTTTGGGGTAATCAATCAAAATCAGTTCATTTAGCCCATGGAGGTCACGTCACCTTCATCTTAATATGACACTGAAGGATGATTTAAGGTTTGAAATTTAGGTAAATACTATTGAGACAAATGGAGGCTAACATTCTCTCATTCTTTAAAGCCCCTTTAGAGATTTGTATGTGATTATAGCAGCTTTCATGTTATTCAATCGAACATTTAGCTTCAGGTGAACTTAAAAATAGACTTGACTTAATGTCTACCTTATTTACCTTTTTTTCTATTTCCATTTAACGTTCCGCACACCATAACTCAAAAAGACGCTTGATAATGGAAACTTGGTTGTGACATTTTAATTGTCCATTAAGAGCTGTCATTGGAAGGTGTAGACGATTGCCAAAAAAATGCTTTCTCTCTCCATCATCCTGCTTCCTCTCCAAACCTCGAACCTCATTTCTCTAACCTTGAAACGGGCTCACAAACTCTGTGCCAACATTGCTTTATGCCTCACCGTTAAACAGAAGGACAAACAGTGAGGGTGCACAGCAGAGTCCATATAACCCAGATCGGACCCGGTATGTTTAAAGATCGCCCCCCCCCCCTCTCTCTTGGCTGAGTCCCGCTCCGTTTTTAGCCCTTCGGTGTGTATTTTTGGGGAGTAAATCGGTAGAGAACATCTAGTCTCAGCACGTTTTCCTGTCTGCTTTATAGACCTGCAGACTAATAAAACACAAAGGGAGAGGGGGAGGGAGAGACGGGGGGGAGAGGGGGGGGAGAGGGGGGGGGGAGGGGGGGGGGAGGCCTGACGTAACAACTTCACTCAGCTGCAAGACTCAAACAGCTGAGTAGAAGTATGAGAACGGGTAAGAATATCTTATTTGGATAATTCCAACATTACACCAACATCTCTTAGTACGCAGGCTCAGCTGTTAGTCGGGTTTCTCATCACTGCATTAACATAAAAAAATGTAATCACATACTGTAGGTGAACAACTGGTGAGAATCTGGCGATACGATACGTATCATGATACAGGGGTAATATAATATTTTTATGCGGTTATTTAATATTTAATACTACAGTATCCATGGTAACGATGGAGCTACAAAAACTCGTCACTGGGGGAACAAGTCAGACTTTTATCTCCCAGGTGAGTTTGTGTGTGTAAATTTGAATCTGTAAATATTAATGTATAGTTTATATATAATGTATAATCTAAGAGAGCAGGCTTGTATCTCCCAGGTGAACGAGTGTCCCGAAGTGCTTTTAAGTAAATAAATCGATCTTGAATCGACATCGGGAGCTGTTGGCTGCCACCGCTATCCGCAAACAGGAGAAAGACCTCCCGTTACAGAAGCAAGGCGATATATTGCAATTTTCTTTAAATTTAATTTTAGAAAAACGGTCATAGTATAAAGAACACACCAGAAATAAACCATTGAGAATAGGTAGAAATAACACATTTGTAATTCATGAAAAAAAACTGCCCCAAACTGCATGTGATTATCATAAAGTGGGCATGTCTGTAAAGGGGAGACTCGTGGGTACCCATAGAACCCATTTACATTCACATATCTGGAGGTCAGAGGTCAAGGGACCCCTTTGAAAATGGACATGACAGTTTTTCCTCACCAAAATCTAGCGTAAGTTTGGAGCGTTATTTAACCTCCTTCATGACAAGCTAGTATGACCTGGTTGGTACCGATGGATTCTTCAGGTTTTCTAGTTTTATATGATGCAAACCTCCGAAATATTAGCGGCTTGGCCCGATTGGTGGCCTGATGTTGGTCAGTTGAGTAAACCTGATCATTAGTCAATGACTGACAGAGGAACGCCATCTTAACTTCATCTTTCAAACTTCCGTAAAGTCTTGCGTGACCGTCCTTCAAACTGTCCTGAAACGGTCGGTGTGACGGGCGAAGTGAGAGCTGAGCTGCAGGTTCATCACGCAGCAGGTGTCCCGACCAATCACAGGCCTCGCTTAGCGGAAGCGACAGTCCTCGCTAGCGGGAGTAAACCTGAGCGAGTCATTAGATGGATGTCCAGAACGATCTGTCACAACCTGCCTCGCCGACCGCACGGCATGAGGACACACTGTTACACACTGTTACACACTGTTACACACTGATACACACTGTTACACACTGTTACACACCACACCGGTGCATAGAAACACTCACACAGCACTTCATCATGTTTATCTAAAAGTGTTGTTGCGTCATTCATGAACTGAACAGAAACCAGTCAAACCAGCTCCAAACAGACAAACATCCAGAGGAATGATAGAAGAAAGGAAAGACGGAGGAGGGAAAGAAAATGATGAAAGACCCTAAAAGAGAGAGAGAGAGAAGTAGAGAGCAGAAAAGGATGATGGGAAAACCGGGGAGGTAACAAGACGGAGACGGGTCTTTCTATCTGGTTGCTTTATTATTCGGTCTCTCTCAGACTTCTGATGTAATAAACTGTTGCACCTGCAACCATAAACTTGAAAATAAACACGCACGCACGCACGCACGCACGCACGCACGCACGCACGCACGCACACACACACACACACACACACACACACACACAGAGGTGCTGGCGTTGATGATTTCCCATCATAAGGCCATAAAGCCTAAGTGGGTGATAAATATCGGCTGAGTGATGCTTAACCCACGCCGCCTCGCTGTTTAGCCTGTTGCCATGGTGATGGACCCAGTTGTACCGGGAGGGAGAGGGAGTAGGGAAGGAGGAGGGAAGGAGGAGGGAAGGAGGAGGGAGCACTCCCAGTGCGATCCTGAGTCACATTTATACAGTTAGAGAACAACTCCACTTTTTAAATCCCTGCTGTAACCAGTTACTTTACACTGCTTCTGACAGTTAAACATCATAACAAATATTTTACTTATTGGTGCAATTTTTTCACATTTTTTTCTATGAACAGAAACTTATAGCATCAGAATAATGTTTGCAGTCTTCTTGAGCTTTTTATACTTCATACATACTTTATTTAGCCTGTATTTTTTTTCCCTTTATAATCATATTTTCATGTAGTTATCAGGAGATTATGTATTCGGACATATGCAGCTCTGTCTGTCCACAGGTAATCTTGCATACTGCTGGACCCATTAGCCTAATATTTGTTGTGTTCATATATATGACGGTTGCAGTGATTCACACGTCCAAGTAAAAGTGTGGGCAGTGAGGTGTCAGAATCATTACATTCACTCCACATAAAATAAGACTTAAGACTACAGTGTGGAGAAAAATCTGAATCAGAATCTGGTTTATTACCAAGGAGGTTTTCACATACAGGGAATTTGCTTTAGTCTTTTGGTGCATAAACATAAAAAAAACATGGAATAGAAAAAAGAAATACAATGAGTAATGTGCAAAGATATATTCTAGGGCATATGCAAAGGTTTAAAGTATTAAAAAAAAAAAAATAATATGCAAATTACAGAGAAAATAAAAATAAAAAATACTTCATTCTTTTTGTTTTGTAAACATCTTCTCATTTTTAACGCTGATGTTTATGATTTGCTTGCAACAGTCCCCTGTAAATATAATAAATAATAAAAACACTTTACAATCAAATGAACACATCTACAGTTTTCTGGACATTTGATCCTAAATACATTGTAACCTTTAAGTTGTTAACGTCTGCATGACAATATTAAACATCTGTCTTAGTTTGAGCAGTTAACGTTTGTTCGGCTAGTCGTACGGAGCGTGTTCCACGACGAACACAAAACACCGTTGCACATGCTCAGCAGGTCGGCATCGATGCAGCTCGCCGTTGCAGGGTTATATAACCCACTGCCCCTTGGTTTGGGATGACACTTGGCAGACCCTCCTGTGTTTTTTTACTTTACCTTTTTCCTTCTTTCCATCCTTCCTCCTCTCCTCCCCTCTGCAGTGTTTCCATCCTTCCTTAACTTACTACCCTCTCTCTCTATTCTGCCCAAACAAAATGGGTTTCCAGTTGATCAGTGTGATATTTAGTGACAGAAACATAGAAGGAGCTTCTGGGTGGGAGATGAATTGGTGCACGTGTGTGTGTTGTATGCGTTGCTGTGGTTGTGTGTGTGGACGGAGCTGTGACTCCAGTATAACGGATGCGTCCTGCCTCCGGAGCGGCGGAGTCACACGCTTTGTTCGGAGAATCAATCCCTCCTCTTAAAGGTCAACAATAATTGCAAAAACTGTGGAGGCATGAAGGCCTAATGAATGCTTAGAGAGCTTCATAACACATCAGAGCTATTATACATCAAACCGCTGCAGGCCGAGGGCCCGCTTATCTGCCCCCCCGCTCCTACATCCACACTACGCTGTCATTGAGCTCACCAGATAATGGTAATTTTAACATTTACCAATTCCTCCTCTGCCTCGTTCCTCTTTTTTTTAAGTTACATAAAATAGCTTTTAGGTCATAATTACTACATGAAACAGGATGTTGGGCTCAGGCTAAAGAATGGTTTCAGACTGCGTCACATTCCTCGTTCATTTCAATGAGGTCAACATGGAAGTTTGGCTGCAGAGTCATCTGCAAATATCCTATTGCTCAACTTTTGCCACAACGCAGTCAACACACTGCCCGGGCCAATCATGGACGCCTTGTAGCTTCCAGCGATGTGCTATTTCATGTGTTTACAGTGCAAGAATAAAGACAGAAGAGTGAATCGTGCTGCTGTGAAAACTTTACAGAGCTTTATTATCTTGCCTCAATGGAGAATAAACCACGGTGCAGTGTCTTGACTTATTTTAAACCTTCATAACAGGCTGTTAAAAACGACAGGATTGATTGTGGAGAATAATGACTGTCTTCTCTCAAAGGCTAAGGATTAAGTAGTGTGATGTTGTTACTGCTGCAAAGGTCTGAGGGAAATGGTCAGAAAACTGTCTAACATTGACACCAGTAGTCGTGTTTCCATTCAATTGACAAGCAAATTTTAAGGGAACTTTTGAAATGTTTCATAAAAAGAAAGTTGGTGCTATAGGCTACGCTTGGCTGCATCTAACCATCTACGAGAGAAAAAAAGTAGAGAGATCTTCAGGAATTTGTTTCAATTGGGCATGTTTGAATTGTTCTTTCATGTCAGCTAGTATCGGCCATGTTTCATGTTATCCGGAGACGAAGACAAGCATGTTATAGGAATATCAGAGAAGACACTGACAGTAGAAACAGCTGATAAGTCATGTGAGTTAAATGTTCGCTACGTCAGAATTTATTTAGCAAAGTTGTTTCTATATCCCATTTAGTGCATAAACTATTTTTCGTTAAAGGCAAAAACCACCTCAAGAGAGTGTAAAACCTTTTTTTTTTAAATTGAGGAAGTTTTATCGAATTTTGCCGTTTCTAATGCCAGCTTTTCTAATGAGATATACTTCAAATGTGCATTAAAAATATGTGAATGGAAACACGGCTACTGATTGCTTTTTATTTATTGTTTCCCACCGACGATCAGTGTTGTTTTCTTTTAGCCACGAACGAGATCTTTCCTTTAACCAAGTAGTTGTAGTTACTTAAACGTGAGCAAACTTTAAACGCATCAGTGGAAGATCAGAAAACAATCGTATGTTAAGAGCTTTAGAGGGATCTGACAGAGTCTTCTTGCAGGTTTCAGATTAGAAAATGTGTCATTTTGAAGGCGATAATAAACATCACTTCCTGGTGGGTATTTCATCTGGTCACAGGTACCTGTAGCAACACGCCCACGCTGCCTGTAACAGCCCCGTGTGTTTATATGACAATGTAGAAACGGAGTCTATTATTCAGTGTGGAGTGTGCTGCTGTGTCTGTACTTGTAGGTGTTTTTATCGGTTCCGTCGCCCCCTGCATCCTGTATCTCCTCCTCTGCTTTGCTTCCTTCCTTCCTCCACACCGCGGCTCCTTGTTCTTCCCACTATCCTCCTCCCTTTGTGTTAACTCACATCCTCCATTCCCTCCTTGGTACCTTCCTCCCTTCCTCCCTGCTCCTCTTGCTCTCTCTCTTGCTGCCCTCTCCATCCTCCGCCTCTCTCTCTCTCTCTCTCTCTCTCTCTCTCTCTCTCTCTCTCTCTCTCTCTCCCTCCTCATCAGTAGGCTGGACGAGTGTCTCCACTCAGCCATATTAGTTGAATTAAGATTGCCACAAGCAGACGCGGCGATAACTCCGCCGCGTCGCCATGGCAACATACAACCACACACGCATTCGGATGCGAGTGTGCACAAACGCCACGCACACGCTTGGAAGCAGCAAATTATGTGTGAGAGAATGCAAGGATGCAAATAATCAAGTTGTTCACACACACACAGACACACATACGTCAATCATCTATTTATGTCTCTCACACACACATGCACGCACACACACACACCTATTCCTGTCCATATCAATACACTTCTCTCAGTGAGTGCACTAAGAGAAAGAACAGACGTGGAACACAAGCGTACGATCAAAGCAGGGAGTGTTTCAGTACGCTGTTCGCAGTGTGTGTGTGTGTGTGTGTGTGTGTGTCCAAGTACATTACAGCGTGTAAGTGTATTATAAGTTTCCCTCCAGTGTCTGCCAGCACCGTGGTTCAGTTCATTGTGTGCAGGTTTAAGCCCATTTCTGAGCAGCGAGGAGGGGAATAAGTGGCTCAAGTGTAACTGAAACAGGAAGTCAGCCTCTGAAGTCACTCTGAATGTTCATTTAAGGACTCGCTTTGGAAACGATGAGCATTCACACTGAGAACAGCCCGCCGTTTAATAATAATAGAGAATGTGATGTTGGTGGAGCGTTGCTTTTGGTACAGGTATAAATACAAGAAATCCAGGTTGGGTAACATTTGATTTCGAAGGTTTAAAAGATGCTAAACACTGTGGTTTATAAAGGGAAGAAATTCTTTGTAACACAGGTCAAAATGTGACAGGAGTCACAGGATCTGTTTGTTTTTCGCCGCCAAAAGTTAAACTTTTCCCAACTTTTAGTTTGGCCGCACTTCGCCGCAGGCCTCGCCGAGCGCGGTAGCGGCCACCGCAGCTTTCCATTGGCAGTGAATGGCAGCTCGCTGTGAGTTGCTTGAATTGTCGCTGATGTGAATTCAGCGTCAGAGGTGGAGCGTTTCTCTGTTTGAAGCACTGATACTTGAAGTACTTGACTTTCTACTTTTTACTTCCTTCAGCTGTATTCACCTGAAAGCCGTAGTTTCTAGTTCTTGAAGATTCTAATTCAGTTTGGGATGAGCAAACACAGCCTCCCTCTTTCATTCCTTCAACAACCTTCTTGAAAAGGTCGGCGTTGTGATATTTGTTCATATCCAAAAACCTGTTGATATCCAAGTCTTTCATCATGTTTTAAAAATAGGTGTTTAGTACACAGAGCTGGCTGTAAACGGGCAAGAGGCCGTGTGTCATAAACTGCAGTAAAAACCCGGATTGAGACTCCTACATGTTTAGTAAATGTGTTTTATACACGTCCAAAGAATGCTCCTAAAACCTGAATAATATCAGCACACGTCTTCATCTGAAAATGCTCCAATCAGAATAAGAACTAATTTGCACGACTCGTATCAAATTCACTATATTGTAATATTTGGAATATTAGTGTGCATGTAAACGTAGTCATACGTGTGTACATTCTACGGCCAACACCTCTTTACTTGAACTTAGGAAAAACCATTGCGGAAAACTTTAACTTGTGAGGGAGAATTTTTGGTCATTGCCACCTGGTTAAGTAAATGATTTTACTGCAAACATTTTACATCTTGTAAAATCAAAATCAAAATGCTGCATATCATCAATAACCAGATTAGGTGCACACCTCAAACACACCCTGTCCCCACCAAAAACCTCCTCCTCCTCGTAGTGGTGTCTCTTCCTCCGTATCCCGACATACGTTGTAGTCGTCCACTGTGATCTGCTAATGAATCTCTCAAGGGTAGAAGTGAGGGCATCGTGTGTGTGTGTGTGTGTGTGTGTGTGTGTGTGTGTGTGTGTGAGAGAGAGAGAGAGAGAGAGAGAGAGCTGCTACCATTTTTCTGCTAGCGTCAGCAGAGCCAGTCAATGCTAATGGACAACAACATCACGCTTAAGTGTGATTGGATAAGGGGTGAGGCAAGAAAGGGGGTGTGCACACTGTGAGTGTGTGTGTGATATACTCAAGGCCTGGTTAGTGCTAAAACTCCCTCGACACACACACACACACACACACACACACACACACACACACACACACACAGCCTCCTCTCCTGAATCCGTAATGAGCTGAGCTGTGGGAGGCTGCAGACGGAGGCTGTGTTGGTATATTAAATCACTGCTACAGAATCAGAAACACGCTGCCTTCCTTCACCAGTAAAAGACGAGGATGTTGGAACATTTCAAGGCCGGCAGAGACACGAGAGCTTTGAGCGCAACAGCTGCTCTGCTGAGGAGAAACCGGAGGGGTGATGCAACTCTCAGGACTAGAGATGATTGGTTCAGTGTTGAGAAGTGAGGAGAGCTGCTGGTCACAGCTCCTCTTATACAGAACATACAATAATATCATTGTGATGCAACATACACAGAGGAGCAGCACTTAAATGTGGCTGCAGCCATGAGTTGTTCTCATTACTGATCTGTCCACTACTTTGTTGATTCATCTTTTTGTGTAAAATGTCAGAAAACTGTTAACAAAATACGGCCATCACAATGTCCCAGAACCCAACATCACATCTTCTTGTCAGCAGCGTAACATAATTGTGATTGGACCCGGTGCAGATCTTTTTCTTGGGCCCTCGTCCCAAACACAAGCGCACGCTCGTGCACACACACAACCACTCCAGACAATTTCAAAGCAGACAGTAGCTCTGCCACCATGGAGAGGCTCACCATCCAACTCCCATCCTGCAAACCAGCCTTCGATCAGCACCACGGACAGCAGCCGGAACGCCACATTTATCAACGCTATACTTTAACAGCCTTCTCTCAACCCAGCGACCAGATGTTCTCACAGACACAGATTACGGTGCACATTTTCCAACATATGAGACGTAACAATCACAGTGTTACAGATTTAAATCCCTGATCCCACTCCTTAGTAATAAAAAGAAACCTGTACTCACCCATTATAAGTTTATCCTACAGGTCTCATTAACAATATATCTCATTAATTGATATTTACGCCACTTTATTTCTCACAGTCTGAAACATAAAGACACATACTGTACAACAGGTAGGTTACAATGCTTCAAATCTTCACATTTGAGAAGTGAGAACCAGAGAAGAAGGAATGACCTAAATGATAATCAGTTACTATTCTGAGACCGTTGTTGTGGTGCAATTTTATATCAGCATTTTCTCTGGTAAGGTAAAAATATAAGCAATGATCTTTTATGACCTTTTACACCGACTAAAAATCCCCAATAATCTTTTCACAGCCTGCCTCGTTGTTTTCTCATAACTTGATTATCAAGCTTTTGGCAGGAAACATACATTGAATATTGAACTTAATATTAAATATTGATAAGGCCCAGAGGCTGTGGGTCTGCAGATCTGAACGGCCTCTTCCTTCTTCTTCTCCTCATTGTGAGTCGCTCTGCGTCAGTGAAACGGCCTGAGACGTTCACACGTGAAAGCGCCGCGTTATCACCGCGACTATCTGTATTTACATCTGCAGAGAGTGATCAGGCGTGCTCGCTGCGACCCCGGCGCCCATGGGTCGACCACGCGAGTCACCGCTCAGTGATCCCTCACAGCACCTCAATTAACCTCCAGGGGTGAAAGTAGCTTGTATATCTTCTTGAGGTTGAGGTTATGGAAACTGAATGTGCTGTCGTTATTAATGAGGGGAAGGAGGGAGGAGAGGATGGAGGGATGAAGGAGTGGAGTAATGGTGGCAGGGAAGATGAAGGAAGTAAGGATGGAGGACAGAAGGAACTGCGAGGAGCGCGGTAGGATGGAAGCTGAAGGAAGACGTGACGAGAATCTCAAAGTGGTGTATTTTATATTTCCCTTGACTGATGTGAATATCTGGTGGGAGACATTCACGGTAATGACGGAGACGTTCCGTTTCATAGTTACCCAAAAATGCGGCATATCCTTTTTCAAAGAGCGTTGGAAAGAAATTCCAAATTCCCCTTCAAGTGTCTGTAAAGCGTAGAGGACACAGTTTGTAAAAGTGTAATCATATTGTCAGCTGAGTTACCTATTATCCCTTAAACGTACCAGAATTTCCACCATTTTTGTGTCAGTCAATTTTTAAAAAGCAGTCTCCAGTATTTCTAAATGGTAGGGATTCTCATTTCCTCTGACTCCGAGGACGGCCTTTAATACACTTTTAATAGCATTCACACAGATGTCTGTCAAAGGCATTCACAGACATGTAAATTTCCATCTTATTGGAGAACTCTACAGGATGTCGGTGCTTAAATCCGAGCATACCGGTGCCGTCCTTTGGCAGCGGAGTGTCTCGACCTCGGGCGCCGAGACCGCGTACAGCAGGAGGGGAAGTTCACAAGGTTAACACACGGGGAGGAAGTCAGTGTAAAGATTAAACGGAGGCACCAGATGCAAATTAAAGTTTAATGTGGTTGTAAAGTAAAAGTGAGTGCACTCAGATTAGCTTCACTGGTCTCTAAATGTCTTTATATTTAACCAATCAATTAAATGTGTGTTATTTAACGTTTTTAATGCTCTTCGTAAATGGACTATTTCTGAGCAGATATCATTTACTTTTTTTTCCAATTAATAGATGAATCGTTCATCCGAATGTCAGAAAGTGTCACAAAACGGTAAAAATGCCTGTCAAAGTTTCCCAGAACACAGAAAAAACTATTCAACGTAGTCTCATAAAACAGTTTGTATGATATCTTCCGAAGTTATTCCTCATTTTTTGTGTCTTCTTTCGAAAGTCCTGCATCAATTTCCACTCCAGTCTTTTCAAAATACACTTCCGTCTTCACGGGAAACAACTTTGTTAGATTTTTTTAAGAAAACCACTTAGATTTCGGAAAACATAGACTTAGTTTTAGGCGAGAAAGCTACTTAGGTTTAGGAAAGATCGGAATTAAGTTACGGAAGTTACGTGACAAATAAATCATTGACTTCTGGTTTCATACGGGACATGAACAGAGTTCTCCTGACCAACCCATCCACCCGACCTTCCTTCCTACACGGTGTTCATACAACCTGATATCCTGGGATGTATACAAATTACAGTGCATTTACTTTTTGTCTATAAAGCTACGAACAGTGTGAACAATGAGAACAGCTTGTTGCAGTCAAAAAACCCAAATATATCCAATTTACAACAATACAAACGCAGCCAGTTTTCACACATGAGAGGCTGGAACCAGACAGATGTTTTGGCGTTTTGAACTTAATAAACGACTTAAATGATAAATTGATTATCATAATTGTCGGCCAATCAGATACAAATTAGTGTCAGTTGCAGTTTAAATGTTCAGCTTCACATTCTGGATAATTCTCTAATTAAAGTCTGGAGCAGAGAAGGTTTCTAAACCCTGATTTACTCCGAGTCAGAGTAGCAAACTAGATTTTGGACAGATTCCTGGGTTATCAACAGATGTCACTGCTTATTCAGGCAAATATGATTGACAGTGATGTCTTTGATGCCTCCTAAGAGGCTGTTGGTGCCGACTAGCCAACAAGATGGTAATAAATATTGTGTTTGGCTGCTGGTTGAAAGTCCATCTCATCCAGTTCACATCAGTCAGGACTTCATAACCTCCAATATTTCACATATTCATGCAGCATTCAATGAAATTAACTAGAACAATATTCACACAGACTGATGGGGGAGCAGCAGAATATTTTACGCTCTAATGAGCATGCACCAAATATCTCAGATTTAAATATGAAGACCAGAGCGCTGTTTGTAGTTGTTGTTGATGGCGATATAAAAGTCCATGCAGTTAGTCTGGCTCTGTTGATAACTGGAAAGTGCCTTTCCCCCGAGCAAGGCCGGCGTCTGAAACTCACTACAAAGCTTCTTTTTCTTTCTCCACTTGAATCACGTCTACAGTCTCACAGCCGACCAGATAACTCAGCTAATGGCTCTTCCAAAAAATCCTCATACGACTTAATGGAAGTTCACTCTTTTGAAACTGGGAGTGAAATAGGACTTTTTTCGCTCTCTGACAGCAGGAAATAGACAACCGCACCACTCGTGAAATTTGATCTAAAGGTCACTCTCTGAAATGGAGTATGAAGTAGTTATTTTTAATCTTACTTTTTGCCCTTTTTTCATGTGGACCACTGATGTAGATTTCCCTCAGAAAGGTTTCTTATACGGAGTAATTAGCAGTTCTACACCTGAATGAGTCTTAGCAGCTTCTTTATATTGGAAATGTGGTTTTAAGCTACGCAGTAAAGATCATAAGTTTAGCTGAATGCATTTTAGACCAGAGACTGTAGATAAGAAGTGGACGTAGTCAGCGTGACGTCACCCATCGGTGTGTGGACTACAGTTTTGAAGCCTTGAGTTTGGCATTTTGGCCGTCGCAATCTTGTTTTTGTGGGCCGTCGTCATCTTGGTTTCAGGTCATTGCCAGACATGCCCACTTTATGATAATCACATGCAGTTTGGGGCAAGTCATAGTGAAGTCAGCACACTGACACACTGACAGCTGTTGTTGCCTGTTGGGCTGCAGTTTGCCATGTTATGATTTGAGCATATTGTTTTATGCTAAATGCAGAACCTGTGAGGGTTTCTGGACAATATCTGTCATTGTTTTGTGTTGTTCTTTGATTTACAATAATAAATATATACATACATTTACATGAAGCAGCATATTTGTCCACTCCCATGTTGATAAGAGGATTAAAAAGTTGACAAATCTCCCTTTAAGGTACATTTTGAACTTATAAAAACTATGTGATTAATTTGTGATTAATCAGGATTAAATATTTTAATCTATTGATATTGTAACGTCTACACATCCTTTGACCTGAAATCACCAAAGATACCAAAGGTACCTACTAGGGGAGATGATGCTAACACACTTGAACAATAATAATAAAACAACTGGACTTTGGTTTTTTGAGGCAAATTTCCTTTTTTCTCCGTCCTGCCTCAGCATCTGTCAGGCTCTTACTGCAGGTTGAAGTCAGGATACCGATCGGGGACCTGTGCCTTGTCACATTTAGTCTCAGCAGGACGGGTGAAGGACGGCAGGCTGAGTCAGGACAAAACCCGGTTCAAACCCGGGGCACCTGAGCAGAAGAAATGCTGTGTGAGGGTAATGGAGTGGGATGATGGCTACTTATTCCTTCCATAAATATGCTACTAGACAAAACACAGACGTTGTCACAGAGTCATCGGACAGTGAAAGTGCTCGGTGTGAAAAGAGGGGGCATAAACTTTGATGTAGTTTGCATTCTAATGTGCTGCTTTCTATTCACTGCAACCAGCTCATCTCGCCCACTAAACCCTGCAGCTTTTTAAACAGAAATTGGATAGAAGTTGTTTCCAGGATGTTGTCTTGGTTATGTTCTATCATGGATACAGAGTACACCTCGTCGTGTGTTAATAAAACTTATATTTCTCTGTGATTGAACTGACTGATGGAAACACGTGGTTCGGTATAAATATTGAGAACCCTTTAGTGCCACACTGATGAAGAGCTGAGAGCTCAAACATTCGTATACGTGCACGACTCACCTCCTGATTTTAAGATCGACAGAAGATAAATGAAGGCAATAAAGTGTATTTTGAGTGTGGCCCCTTTTTTTTTATATTCCTAATATAAAATTTAACTCCTCTAATAAACATTAATTGTTTCTAATGTTTAGTCATGTTGAAGAAGGCATTCAAAGTTTATCATTTTTATTAAGGACTGCATGATGGACGTTTAGATGATTTCTACAAGTTAGATCAAGTATGTAAAGATAGGAAACATTAATCTTAATTATATTTAGTCAGTATATAAAGTAATAAACCATACAAACTGAATATATCTGAGTTTTAGTGAGACAAAACAAGACTTTTGAAGATGTTACCTTGGAACATTTGACAATTAACAGATTAATTAGAAAACGATTGACAGATTAATTGATTATAATAATGAGCGTTTCAGCTCTAATTGAATTTCTGTTTGTGTGTCTTTATCAAAGTTTACCATACAAGCAGACAGTGTCCTCTAATAAGAGCTAGATACTGATAATGAAGCTTTATCTTCTTAATTAGTCGGGAAAAAACATGAAATTGAGCAACCTGAAATATGACAAAGTCCTGAAATGTTTTTTTCTCTTGAGGCGCAAACATGTGTAACGTCAACAGATCTCAGAACAGTTTCTTCTCGGTGCTCTTCAGCGCCGCCTCCTGCTGTGATCAGACCGAGTCACCGGAGGCAGAGGATTTAGTGTGTGTGTGTGTGTGTCACTAGTCATTGTGCATGATCCAGCATCACTTTATACTGTCCCACACACACACACACACACACACACACACACACACACACACACACACACACACACACACACACACACACACACACACACACACACACACACACACACACAGTCTGTCCTCTCCTTGTCTGTCCTCCTAAGGAGACGATTTACGAGCAGCGGTAGACGTCTCAGGCCATCGGATCATGAAGGCTAACTTTCTGTCAGGACACAGCTGCCCACACACACACACACACACACACACACACACACACACACACACACACACACACACACACACACACACACACTGGATACACGACGACACAAAATCCAGTAAATTTTATGCTGCTACAAATCCTCCTACGTATGCTGCCGTTGGACTGACTGAGGTTGACTTCTACATTCACACAGACACAGCCTCGCACACACACACACACACACACACATTCACACAGACACAGCCTCGCACACACACACACACACACACACACACACACACACACACACACACGTACACTCGCTGCGAGCTACTTGTGGAGGAAGACGAGGAGGTTTTATGTGACTCTGGAGGGCTGTTTGATAGAAGTCATTATCTGATTCCTGCTCTAACCTGATAGAACTGGATATTATAGCAGCGACTGTGTGTGTGTGCGTGCATGTATGTGCATGTGTGTTCCTCTGGCTATGCAGTGTTATTTGTTTGTCAGTTCTGCTGTCAGATTCTTGCGGTGGGGGAGTTGCTATACATGCACACATTTCCAGTCTGCTACACACTCCTGCAGGTAATCAGTTTAAAGGCACGCTGATTTTGGGGGTTTTTTGTACCTAAAAATAGTCACGGTGGAGTTTTAAAGCATCGGCAGTCAGCTGGGAGCAAATCTTTTTGATTTCGGGGGGGCTTTAACACAATCAGGGAAGTATCTTCAAAGTGACTCTGTGGTAGAGGAGCTGAAGAACATGTTAAATCAGTTAAACCGCCGAATATAAAACTATAAACAGTCACACTGAGAGCATACCTAGATTATATTGAAATAGTAAATCATCTGTTCTAAATGTACCTTAAAGGGAGATTTGTCAAGTATTTAATACTCTTATCAACATGGGAGTGGACAAATATGCTGCTTTATGCAAATGTTATTGTCCAGAAACCCTCACAGCTTCTGCATTTAGCATAAAACAATATGCTCAGATCATAACATGGCAAACTGCAGCCCAACAGGCAACAACAGCTGTCAGTGTGTCAGTGTGCTGACTTCACTATGACTTGCCCCAAACTGCATGTGATTATCATAAAGTGGGCATGTCTGTAAAGGGGAGACTCGTGGGTACCCATAGAACCCATTTACATTCACATATCTGGAGGTCAGAGGTGTCCAAACCGTCCAAAAAATGTAAAAAAAAAAAAAAATTCGAAAATGTCCCCAAAAAAGTCTGACAAATGTCAAAAAAATTTACAATTAAAGTCTGAAAAAATATCCGAAAAAATTAAAAAATAAAATAATTTAAAAAAAAATGTAATGTCGAAAAAAAAATTGAAAAATGTCCGAAAATGTAGAAAACAAATTAAAAAAAAAAAAAGTCTGAAAAAAAGATATTGAATTATGTCGAAATTTTATTGAAAAATGTAAAAAAAAAAAAGAAAAAATTTGAATAATGTCGAAAAAAACATTGAAAAATGTCCGAAAAAAAAAAAAAAAAAAAAAAAGAATTCGGAGAAATATCCGGAATTTTTTTTTTTTATGTTTTAATAATGTCAAAAAAAAAATTGAAATGTGTCCGAAAAATGTAAAAAAAAAAATTCCCCAAAAAATCCAAAAAATGTAAAATAAATAAAAGTCCGAAAAATGTAAAAAAAAAAAATTCTGAAAAATGTCAGAAAAAAAAAGAAAAAAAAGTTTTAATAATGTCGAAAAAAAAACCTTGAAAAATGTCAAAAAATGTCCTAAAAAAAGTCTGAAAAATGTCTGAAAAATGTGAAAAAAGAAAAAAAAGAAGGTTTGAATAATGTCGGGAAAAAAATGAAAATGTCACAGGTACTGCATTTAGCATAAAACAATATGCTCAGATCATAACATGGCAAACTGCAGCCCAACAGGCAACAACAGCTGTCAGTGTGTCAGTGTGCTGACTTGACTATGACTTGCTCCAAACTGCATGTGATTATCATAAAGTGGGCATGTCTGTAAAGGGGAGACTCGTGGGTACCCATAGAACCCATTTACATTCACATATCTGGAGGTCAGAGGTCAAGGGACCCCTTTGAAAATGGACATGCCAGTTTTTCCTCGCCAAAATTTAGCATAAGTTTGGAGCGTTATTTAACCTCCTTCACAAAAAGCTAGTATGACATGGTTGGTACCGATGGATTCATCAGGTTTTCCATTTTGGTATGATATCAGTATCTTCACTCTCGCTTTAAAACTGAGCCCGCTACAGTACATCCTAAAAATTGCAAGTTATGTTAATACGTTATTATTTCGTTAACTTGTTGACAGCCCTAATACAGATGCAAACTATAGTGAGCAACACATCAAAATAAGCCCCTGTTATATGGATTATTAGATACAGGTAACAGTGATATTATTTGAAAGTGTATGTAGAGCCTCTTTTCCACCGCAGGAACTTTCCCCTGGAACCAGGAACCTTTTGAGGGACTCATTACGTTTCGATCGCAGGGTCCAGAGACTAAATTAAGTTCCAGGGACATTTTACCCCCCCCCCCCAAAAAGGCCCTAGTCGAGGGGTAATACTTTCTGAAAGTACAGGAAGTTTTTGGGTAGAGTTTACAGGGATGAGTGTCAATGATTGGTCAAACACATGCACAGCACTGCTGCTTCAATGGCTTCAACTCCTCCTGTACTGTTTCATTCATAAACAAGGACGTACTCTAGTATCGATTCAGGACGAGAGGAGAACATTTCTCTTTGTTTGATGACATTAAGAGTAAAGTTAGGCTCTGCTGTCGGCTTCTCGCTTCATTTAGAAAATGGGAGAAAAAGAGAGATCGATAGAAGAGAGAGAGACGTAGCGCTGCTGTGATGTGAATGAGAGACAGAAAAGTTATTTTCTGATTGTTTCACGGCGGTTACGTTATTAAGCACAAATAAATAACCATCAAACACTCAACAGCTGTTAGTATCATTTCATTCATTGCATCCAGCATGCAGCAGTAAATATCATCGCAGTGAGACAAAAACGTGTTTTTCAGAGTAAACAGGCGACACACTGAACGTGTGTTCACCGCTGCGTCCTCTTGGTCCCAGTTGTTCCCATGTCAAGCTTTTTTCTTTACAATAGAAATCAGGAGGCCAGTTGTGACCAGAATAAATAAAAGTGTCTGAAAATGGCAGGAAAACACAAAAAGAGAGTGATGGACAATTAAAAATGGAGTAGAAAGTCTGTGTCCTCTTGCAGCGCTAGACGTCTCTGAACAGAGTCCGTACTTTCAGGATGTTTCTATCCATCATGTTGTTCAGAATATTTTACGGCTTACAGAGCAGTCGATCCTGGAGGTATGACCTTGGACAGAACTTAGAATGCAGAGGAGTGTTTCCTGAAACATGGTGGAGCATACGTCCCTACGGCTTGACCTTACGTAGGTTGGTAGAGCTCAACACTAGATAAATCATCAGAATGTCCGTCTGCAGCCCAGACGAAGAGGACAATTGAGCTGCTGTATTTAGGGTGAAGATGGCCTTTTGTTTGCTTTCTGTCTTGCAGATTGAAACATGATTTGACATCAGTAACCTTCTAATCTGAGTTTAATTGGCAATCTTGCTTCATTCAGTCTTTGATTTAATTTAGATTTTTCTTCAGGTGATAAATGAAAGTTGTGTTCAAACCTGGAGGATGATCACAAACCTTGTTAAATTAGTGTCAGTGTTTCTCTCCGTCTTTTTCTGTCTCTCCTCTCTCTGTTTCTCTCTCTCCGTCATGCTCTCTCCGTCACTGTCACTGGACTGTATCTGCAGAGTAATGGAGAGCTTTTCGGGGAGAAACTTAAACTGAGGCGAGACGGGGTGAAGATGCTGTGAAATGATCTGTCTTGTGGCTGCGCAGAAGTCTGAAGACTAAAACACAACAAGATGTGGACAGAAAGTTGAACCACTGAGCAGATCAAACAGTCATCTCCGACCTCCTCCGACATGTCTGATAAAATGAGATGAGTTTGTAAACGATGTGTTGATACTCAGAGTCCAACACAAGGTGAATTAAATGAAGTTCAGGACAAAAAAAAAGGCGAAACATTACAGTCTCATTTTCAGTGGTTAAAGAAACACCATCTGTAGAGGTTGTGTCATTTGTATTCCTAAACAGCTTTGACACCACAAGTCTGGTTTGCATATTAATAAACTTCCTCACTGTTCTCAACAAAAGGCTTTTTGAATGTGTCAAGCACAGCTTCATCACTGCCTCGGCTCCAAGAGGCTGGAAACTCATTATGAGGAATGATCCTTACAGGAAGTTACACGTTTATCTTTGTGTTGTGGAGGACTTCATAACCAAGGAAGTGTGCCGATGCTCTGTGAATCATTTTACTGTTGTCTGTGTTGTGTGTGACTTTCAGGGTTTTTCACCTTTTCAACATCAGCCTATAGAATTCAGCATCAATCTATCTCTAATGCTCATTTATAACGCAGCTTTTTGGACATCAGATAGCATCTGTTGCGCCCATGAAGTGGCTAACAGCGCGTCCACACGGGAGGCTTAGCGTGAGCCGCACGTTAGCAGCAGCTTCACGTTTGTCTGCACAGGATGCGTTCAGGAACAGTACAGAGTGTCCGTCACCCTCATGTTGGCAGCGCTCAGAGCCCAACACACAATCACTGTAGTTTTGCACGTTAAAACGGAGCTTTCCAAGTGGCTTTAAAATCACTGTTTCCGGTTAGTTTTTGCCCACTACCGTCCCTCACAGACTGAGCGTGACAGACACGTTAAAAGTAAAAAAAAAAACATAAATGACAACATTGAAATTCATAATAGTCGGTGACAACAATTCCTCCTGAGCTATTTAGACTGATGTTTATCCTAAATAATGACGGCACGTTGTTCTTGTTTAAAGTTTCACAACACTTCACTTCTTCATCTTTTAATTAACTTCCCCCTGATCCCTGCCATTGGAGGATAGCATACACCGTTTTGCATGCATGAGGCTGATACGTACTATTCAGCTGCCTTCACAGTGATCTGTCCCGTACCTGCTGTCATACGCAGCGGCGCCGGATGACTTTTGACGTGGGGGGAAAATCCAGTTTTGGATGACATAATTCAGTGTTTTCTACAATGGTGGGTGGTTTTAAAGTTAAATACGTCAATCCGGTGCACTTTGAGAGCAATAATTAGAGGCTAGATCTATGAAGAACTTTCTGCTCTTAAACGCATTAGTTGTATATGAATGGTGATGACACGGTAAAGAGTCCCACCCACAAAGCGTTGTATACGAGACGGGGTTCCTGTTTCAAGACGGTTGCCGACATGCCCGCAGATCCCTGACGCACTGAGGACAGTCCGGCCCGGTTGACAGTCGCGCCACGGCCTTGGTCTTAAAACAACCTGTTGTTGTTCCGGTTCCTATGGTCACACTGTAGACCAGCTAATGAAGTCTGTTTCTTCTGTGTTTATGGACCAGTATAAGTTTTAAAGTATCTTCACTGAAAGCGTATTATTTATAACTTGAAATAACTTGAAATGGTTCAGTGACTCTTCTAAATATCCAAAGTATAGATATTTGTAAAATTAGGTTTTTGTCTTCTCTCCCACGTCCTCTAAAAGCTGTTATTTTCTCAGTAAGCTGTGACCTTTGTTTTATTACTACTGCACTCCTTTTTAAGTTGTTCTGAGTGCAGACACTGCGAAATAACTAAATGTCATATCTGTGAGTGTAATGGGTTTGGGTTAGGCCTGCAAAATAAAGGAGAGAAAGAACCAAAAACAAAACCAGACAATCTCCAAATGCTGATGGAGGAAATATAAGGTCATTGTTCTCAGTGTAGAATTATTCAGAAACAAAAAGGGGATCAGAAACAACCCGTTCGTCTCTCCTCTGCTGTTTGAGTCATGAGTCTATGTTGGCAGCAGTGGAGGAGTTCACATGGAGGACATATCGTTCCTTGCTTGAGATAAGATTTCTGCTTGCTCACACATGTCGGGGGAGTCTTCATTTCTCCGCGTGTGAACTCGGCCGCCGAGGAACACCGGCTGGTCCTCAGTCGATAAGCGGAGGAGAAGTGCAGCTTCACCGCTTCTTATCTACTCTTTCTTCTGCTTCTTCTCTCCTCCGCTGCTCTCTGCTGCCTCACCAATCAGCTCCTGCTGATACGGTTCTCTCCTCCACTTCCTCTCCACCATCATGATGAGGTGTCACATATGGTCGGTGTCTGACCTCCACACTCGCTGATGGTTTAAGGGGTTACGTATCTTCAGTCTGAGCCAGATTGGAAAAACAGACTGTTGTTGCATTTGTGTATTTGCTAGATTGATATTGACAAGGAAAGCAGGGTTGTGTTCAGGAACAGGTTGAGCAGAATTGCACATTTTGGAGTACAAGTTAGTACCCTTACGATTGCACTGTATAAATTGGTGCAATCATGCAATATTGTTGAGCATAAACTAGAGAAAATGTGGAGGGGCCAGTTGCCCCTGCAGAGCAGTCCTTCTTACTACAGCTGGATCCATGCCTCTTTGGAAAGGTGCCCCCAGGGGGGGAATTGATTCTTGTTGAATTAGGTAAGCATCAGATTTTACCCACTGATTGTCTCCACTATTCAGGAAATACAGTCACAAGACTTGGTGGGGTAGTACAGTATTTAAAGAGCAGTAAAGTAAAGCCACAAAGCATCTGTTGTGACATCTAAATGAGCTGCAGATGTGTTTTGAATATGCTCGTAAAACTCCCAAAATTTACTGCAAAACAACTTCAAACTATATTGGAAATGCTGGTGCTTAAGGACAGATGCACTGCTTCTGAAACACAGTGGACATCCTGGGTATTTATATACTATATATATATATGATATATATATGATATATACATATATAGTTATCGTGTGACCCCCTAACGCACAATATAAATGAGGCTTAACTCCCACTCTTGGAGTAGACAGAAGGAGACAACGTGGACAGTACAACTAGTAAACGTTGGTGGTGCTGGGCAGGCTGTTCTCATAAACCGTACACAGCTACGAAAAGTAATGTACTGTAATTCATATATATATACCATGAAATCAGTGTGTATTTAATCCACGTAATCGTGAACCAGGAAGTATAAAGAGCGACAAACGCAGTGACTGCAGGAGATCGGGGTTACCTAACCCTTACCCTAAAAACTGGACTTTCACCCAGGAGACCGCTGTTCGTTGCACATTCACACCTGTTTAAGCTTCTTTATAAATCCAGTTAACCAATAAATGTGGTTTGTTTGTTAGAAATCTATCTGTGTTAACCCGATTCTTTAAGCCGTTATTATGGAAACGGAGTTCCTTGTTCACACTAGATGAATTTGGATTGATTGTCAATGAATCTGTTGTAGTAACTGATGAACCGTGAACATTAATCAACAGATATATTGATTCACTTGTCTGGCTCATTGGTTGATCCAAAGATGCATCTGCGGCCTGGTATTAATGTTCGTAAAATGTACCTTCAGTCTAAAAATATACGTGTGTGTGTGTGTGTGTGTGTGTGTGTGTGTGTGTGTGTGTGTGTGTGTCTGTGTGAATACACTCACACACACACACACCTCTGAGTCCTGTAAGAAGCTCTTAAGTATCATCAGTTTTGTCTTCAAAGAGAAGACGAGGCTGGTGGGTGGTGGTGGACGGGTGTGTGTGTGTGTGTTTGTGTGTGTGTGTGTGTGTGTGTGTGTGTGTGTGTGTGTGTGTGTGTGTGTGTGTGTGTGTGTGTTTGGACCTTGGTTGCCTTTCATCTTTGATCAAGAACTAAATAAGGCCTCCAGCTTTAATCCTGTCAAACCCCTGAAACTCACACACACACTCCCTTAGGCACCGTTTCCCTCGTACCTGAGGTGTGTGTGTGTTTGTGTGTGTGTTGGGGAGCATGGGAAGGTTGTGTGTCTTGAATAGTGGGCGAGATGAAGACAATGAAAGCTACAAATGAAACATAACTTTATTACACGGCTGTGTTGAATACTCGATGTGATTGGTCAATCACGGCGTTCTACGGTCTGTAATTTCTGTATAACAGACCGTTGCTATGTATAACAGACCGTTGCTACGTATAAAAGACCGTTGCTATGTATAACAGACCGTTGCTATGTATAGCAGACCGTTGCTATGTATAACAGACCGTTGCTATGTATAACAGACCGTTGCTATGTATAACAGACCGTTGCTACGTATAACAGACCGTTGCTACGTATAACAGACCGGTGCTACGTATAACAGACCGTTGCTATGTATAACAGTCCGAATAATGAAATTTTAAAATAATTGAAATTCTACCAACATACAATATATGATATAAAAAAATAAATAAACATAATACAAACAGGTTACATATTAAGGTCATGTATTTAGCAGTCACACATTTGTTCTTTATTGCTGCTTTTTATCTGGTGAAAGCTGATTTCTGTAATGTCTTTAGACGGATGTATATATTTAGATTTATTAAGTATATAAATATAAACAGCCTTTTGCTGAAGTTTTCCTCTTTGTAGAGAAAGCTGTTTGTGTCTGAGGTGAAATGAGCAAACAGACCTGACTCATGTGATTACGAGTATCAAACTCTCTCTTTGACATTTATGCTGAACAGCCTTCACTCTCCTGTTCTACACACACACACTCTGCTCTTGAACCCATCACACTCTTGGCGAGGTGCATTAATGTGATTTGATGTAATGCACTTGATCATATTATATCTGCAGGGTGTGTGTGTGTGTGTTGAGTCTATAAAAAGACCTCCCTACTGACTGCATGTCAGTTTATTCCTGAGATGGACACAACAAAACAAACCCCAACAAACACCGGGCTTTTAACCAGGAGACCGTTGTTGACCGGTGTTTTGTTTTGTAAGTTACGTTAGTGATGTTGACACATTTGTCCCATGTTTTTATTGACGTATGTAGTTGTTTCCGTACGTGTTTTATTTTGTTTACTTCCTTATTTTAGAATATTAGTGATTAACCAGCATATTCACCTACGTATGCTTGTGTGAAATCCAACCGATCAGATCAGTTATAGCCTTGATAATGTAGTGGCATCAACTAACCTTTTAACATTAAACCCTCAGTACTGGACCAATGTCAGAGATTGTTGTCCCCATAAAACTTAGACACAAAAACATGGGAAAATAGGTTGAAAAATACCAAAGTTATGCTTTAACTTAATGTAAATATAGAAGTTTATTGTGTTGTTTACTGGCTGATGGTTGTGTTATGTATACGGCGCTATACAGATTTCACTATGAAGCATTAACCCTAAAATCACCCTAAAATGTGATGGGCGAAAAACCTATCATGACAGATTATCTCATATAGAGATAATGAGCATGATATCTCCAGAAAATGACTTTGTTATCCAAGATAACGAGATAATTAATAGTGAGATAACATGGTACTGTACATGAAAAATGCTCGTGGCTTCCGTATTTTTGTTTCCTCGCCCGTAGAATGAATGTGTTAGTCTGATGAGTCTTCATCGTATCGGAGGGTTTTCTACAATGTAAACATGATGTTGACATGTTGTCTCCAGGGTGGATTTGGGAAAGTGGGATGTTACAACAAGATACAAGACAAAATGTATATTTTCCTCCCTGTAACTCCCTTTTATTTTGTTCAGAATGTCTTTCCGATATGAACAACATGAAACCCCATATCCCAGTTCCCTAAAACCCCCTAAATCCAGGGTATGTTTGCTAGCTGCCCTGCTAATCCACCATTACTCTGCGTTAAAGGAGGATGAACGATTGATGGGGCTGAAACAGGAGGGAAAGGAGGGTTTGAGAAGGAACTGAGTGCAGTAGATCGATGAAGAAAAAGGTGAAAAAGAGGTTTTAATGACAAAGTGCAGGACACAAGGTCTTTCTCCATCTCCTCCATCACCCCCTGTTTCCACTGTCCGGCTGCTTCTCCTCCTCCATCTCTGCCCAGTACGTTACTGAAGTTGTAGATGTGTCGGTGTGAGTGTTCCTCTGTTCAGAGCGAGAGACTAATTAAATCTAATCCTTCCCCTCTGAGACGGACGAGGTCTATTCTAAGAGGAAACAGCATTATCCCGGGATAATCACATTCACGCTGGGCCTGCTGGGAGCTCATACGCCGCTGTCAGTCAACGCTCAGCTCCCATTCATCTTTAATAACTCCTCGCTCTCACTTCTACACCTCTGCGTGTTCCAACAGCTATAATCTCTTCAGTCTTTATTGGCAGTTTTTGGTGGATTTCAGGCGTCAAATATATGCGCCGAGAGGAAGAATCCGACCTGAATCACTTAACAAAACAGAAGGCGTTGAAGTACATTGTGTTTCTGGGTTTATATGTGGTTGGGATGATGTGTATTCTCTCATTTCTCGGTGTCTTTACAGCAGAAAAACTAACACATTTATAGAGTTTCAATCAGTCAGTCAATCAGTCTTTCTAAAGCTGCCGTTTGCACCGATGTTCCACCATCACAGCTGGAGAAATCCTTGAAAGAAACATAAACATTAGGAGCAGTTTCAACAAAGCTTGAAGCTTGGATTCATAGGACACATTTAGGAAATCACTTACCGAAGCTGTAGTAGCATCAGTCGATGGAAAAAAACTGAACATCAGTGTGATGATCTATGGTTGAAGAGTGAATGATTCACAGAGGCTGTAACTAGATGAGAAGACGAGGATTCAGATGTCCGGCCTTCTTGTTTCAACCGATTCCCTTCAATCATTCCCAGAAATGCCAAATCTGACGGATTGTTGGATAGAAAATCAGAACAAAATGTGATATATTTGGGTGATTACGTGGGTTTGTTTAAGCTCACGGAGTTGTAGTTGTTGTCAGAGAGTTTGTCTGGTGATGGAGCTGTGAACCAGCTGGCTGCTTCTGTGTTCAGATACAAACTGGTTTGACTCTGAAGTCATATCTGCTCTTTACAGGAAAACATTTAAGTTATTTTTCCTGCATCCTTCATCTAAAGCAAAACTATACTATAAACCTTCAAAATCTGTAGGTTGTCGTAGCGATCTTCAGGTTGACATTGTTTTGTCGCTGCTTTCCAAAAACATGACAAAAATGATTGGTCTGACCGTGTTCTGATGTCTCGCCTCCATCGGTAGGGTTTGGTTAAGTTTAGGCGACTCAAACTACTTTATTTAAGTCAAGTCAAAACCAACGTTCAAGGTTGGTAAGAGATGGGAAGTGAACCGCGGTCTCCAATCTCAAAGTCACATACTTTGACTTATGTGTTGTCTCTGAGATCGTTTTTGAGTTTTAAGTGTGTTTCACATATTCTGGTGCATAAGTGTAGTCAGTAAAGATCTTAAAGAAATACTTTTCTAGCACCGTAATGTTCATTACCGACAAGTATCAAAATTTATTGGATGATCAGGCAGATTGTAATTTATCTAATCTTAGATCAGATGTCATTGTTGAAGTCAGAATTATGCTAATTTGAGACTATATTTGATATAGACGAATAGTCTTGTACAGGTGCTTTGTGAGACCAAACTGTTTTGCTTATTCTGTTAAATATAAAATGTACAGTTTTTATTTCTTGGTGGAGTTTGGAAGGATTATTGTATTGTATTTGCACCAGTACTGAATCATCTCCCCAGTTATACTAAACCTGCTTTAAGTCTTTGTTTTTTTTTGTGTAAATGCAACCACACATTGTACTACAATATTATACAATAATATACATACAGAGTATTTCCTATAGTGTATTTGATTGTGCGTTTTTCATTTTTAATATCTATTATTATAGTTGATAAGCTGTGGTGGTAGTAGTAAATTAGAATTGTCTTTTTCAATAAAGAGTTGCAGCTCTCTCATCGGAGGACCAGAAATCCTTTAATAAGTCTCAACGTGCCTTCATTTTGTCAGTCATCTTACATTTCAAAGAGCAGATATCGGCTCTCAGAACAAAGCTGTCTCATATTTATTCAGCAGCGGAAAATAAAACTTCACTCGTCTCCGACAGAAATAGAACTGAAGCTTTAAATGTTAAATCGTCATCTCAGGAGCCTGTCAGTCAGCTTTTTAAAAAGTCTGATTATTGCTGAACTTTTGGGCGTCGGACCCCCGAGCTTTCTGCTCGCAGCTCTTCAAATTAGTCTTTTGTTCTTGTGGATGGCCTCTCTCCTCCACGCTGCCCTCCTCCTGCTTATCTTCCACTCCTCTCCTCCTCGTCCCTCTTATCTGTCCTCCTCAGTACTTCCTCCCTTTATTAGTGAACCGCTTCCCCTCACCAGATTACTTCTGTCTGTCTGTGTCTGCTGGACTCAGTACAGGAGCTACTTTCTGGTAAATATTCTCACTTTCAGACTTTAAAAAAAATCTCTCTCTTTATGTGGCAGCAATAAACACACAGAGAATGTGACATAGTTTAAAAAGTGAAGGGACACACCGGGCGGTTGTGTGTTTTTTTTCTCCTTTCATTCAATCTGTTCTGCTTTATTGATTTTAATTATTTTCTGAATGATTAACTCACCGAGCTCAGCACAGACTAGTGTGTGTGTGTGTGTGTGTGTGTGTGTGTGTGTGTGTGTGTGAAGTGAACCTCAGGTGCAGTGGGCGTGTTGAACTGTCAACAGCAGTACATTAATATAATCGATGTACTCTGTTGAAGGCGTATTGTTGCCGTGACAGTGTGTGTGTGTGTGTGTTTATGTGTAAATTCAACTGGTGTTTGTGTGTTCAGATTGTGTCTGTTTAACCAGTTTGGTCCACTCTGTTCATTTCTCTCTTATATATCCAGGAGTTATTGTGGGGTTATAAGAGATGGTTTATTGGGTTATCAATGGAAAACGACCCATTTAATACACCCAGAATGTATTAAATATCACTGACTGATTTTAAATCAGCATGACACTTTAAATGAACTCACTTCCATTTTCTGTTACGTTCCTTTTGTTCTCCGTATTATTCCGACCATTATATCAACTTGATTGTTGGTTCCTTTCTTCACTAATCCTCCTCTCTTTCTCCTCACCTCCCATTTTTCTCATTTATAACTTACTCTCTATCCCCCTTACATCACCATTCCCCTTTTCCTTCCACATCCCATCATCCTTTTCCTCCTCCTCCTTCATTTCTTCCCACCTCCTCATCTCTTGTCTTCCCCCCCGTGTCCTCTTTCTCTCCTCGTCCTTCCTCCTCTTCTTGTCCTCCTCATTAGCAGGATTTATAACATGTGCATGCATGCGAGTCGCCGTAGAACAAATTAAGCTCTCTGGCAGCGGCGTGTTTCTTTATCCCTCCTCCCTTTGCGATAATGTCCAGTATAATCTGTCTTTGGCCGGCCGGGGTCCTCAACTGGTCCCATAATCCTCTTTGTAACAAGACGGCAATTAGAAGTTCACACCGTGGAGCTGGAGCCGTGCACCGGAGGCTCCGGGGCTTTAATGAGAGTGAGGTGTCGGGTGGTGGCGGTGAGCGCGGGGTCAGGATGATGATGATGATGATGATGATGAAGACGACCCCGTAGAGCTGAGTGGGAAGCTGCTGGAGGGTTTGTTGTTTGGGCCTCTGTAACATCTGGTGACACTTACAGTCACATGAATCCATCACATTTTGATTCTTTGAGCAAAGATTTAGTTCATCATTGAATTATTTACAGAGGAGAAAGTTCTTCCACACAAACTGGAGGTTCCTTTGGGCACGGGGACATCGTCCTGTTGAAACAGGAAAGAGACACAAAGATGGAAACACACTGCTAAAATATCGTGTATGACCCAAAATATATGGACACCCTTACCATGATATATTCTGTGCTGTATATCGTCCCGTAGATCCCCATATGAGCTGAACCACTTCTCTGGAAGTGGAAGTGAACTCAATCAAAATGTTTCTATTAATTATTCATCACACTGAAATGTAATGTAAAAGATCTCTGGAGGATGTGATACATGTTGACATCAGATACGTCAGGAAACAACTTTAACTATCAGACAAACAACTTCTGAGCCGATCGACTGAAGATTTATTGGCAACACTGATTCATCACTTGTCAACAAAAAAGCTCACTTTATGTCGTATCCAGGTTTTCATGAGTGAGGATTTGCTGCGTTTCTCTGTGTTATATCACAGTAAATTGAATATTTTGGGGTTTTGGACTGTTGTTGACTAAATGATTGAGGAATCAAAAACACCAATAGATTGTTGGATTGCTAAAATTATTAATTAATAATTAAAGTTACTACAAGGAACTTTTAACTGGTATGAAACAGTCTCAATTTAATACTGATGCCTCTACATGACCTACATAAGTAAACAAGACCATCGGTGAGAAGATTGTCTATTTGCTGTGTCCGCTGCAGGGAAGGGAGGCACGAGAGCGTACAGTGTGAGCACATAAATCGTGAGCTTTGGCTTTACATCGCAAACGATCTACTCGTAAAGTAGGAGTAGGAAGTACACAACAACATTTCTAAAATGGTACAGTGTACGCCCAGCTTTAGGAGACGTCTAACACAGTACTACTATCATAATCATAGTACTAATAACCGATAATACTAGGCTGTAAAAGCAGCAACAGCCTGCTGCATACCACCACTTGTTTTACACCACATTTACACACTGACAGAAATACGATGCACACACACACACACACACACACACACACACTGAAGGCAGCAGGTCTTTATCAGACAGCCCGTGTGTCACACTACCACGCATCACAGCGAGATGATGACAGCTGATCGATACAGGTATCTGAGTGTCCTGACCTTCATCTCTGGCCTGTCAGTCACCAGCAGCTTGAGAGAGTCTGCGTTGTTGTGAACACGAGCTGCTGGTTGACGGGTCGGACGGCATCGGTTTTAATGTTACGGCCGCCGTTCGTCCGCTGAGGAGCCCGGTGGTCAGATCAGGATCCGTCCGGCTGCAGGTGGAACTTTGGAAACTCACTTTAAAACTTCCAAAACACTTCAAACTAAATAATGTTCTGTGTGAAAAATAAGAGGAAATGATGATTTGTCCTTCCTCTTTATATTGTTTAGTCCCGTCACTAAATAAACGCTGGGGGAACACAGTGAACTTATTAAATAAAGTCACTGGGAACCGACTTTATAATTTGTTATTTCCCCAAGGCTGGTCACAAGCACATTAAAATGGATCCCTGAATGATTTGGGAGAACAAATCAATACCAAAAGTTAACGTCTGCGTTATTGTTTCCCCAACTTCTCCTGCAGAGTTCATTATAGAGACTCAACGGCAGATGGAATTATGAGTTTTAGGCCGTGAGGAATATTGTTTTTTCAAACGGCGTCCTCAAGAGAAAAGGTTTTCAAACTGAAAGTTTTTTTCAGTTTAATGAGATGACGGAGAGAGACGTGGCGGGATGTTAAACACTCAGAGAGACGGGGATGAATACCAACATCAAGTACACAATCGTGTTTGGTTGTTGAGAAGGAGAAGTACCAGTACAGGATACATGGCGTCATTCCATATAGACGTTTTTATTGCACGCCAAACACGTTGTGCATTTATACGCCTTTTCATGTGAACGGGCTGATGCTTCCTGTTAGATGATTTCTTCACTTTTGTTCTTAGCAAACTGAACCAAACTGAAGAAGTGATGTCATCACTGTACCTGTATGATGTCATCAACATGTTGCTTTATATGTAATCGAATGTAATCTGAAGAACTATTGATACACAAACCTACCACTAACACACACACACACACACACACACACACACACACACACACACACACAGAGTTTGACACACCTTGCAGATAGACGAGTGCTCAAGTTTTCTCCTCTTTTATCTGGAGGGATTAGTCCACCGGCGTGTGACGCCCCACGGTCGCTGGCATGCAGATTCCTGCTCCCTTATCGGGCTCACAGGCAGCCAATCGGCTCGCAGCAGCCTGGCTAATGGCCTCGATAATCAATTTGTAGGCTTTTTCTAATTTTAAATCCAATTACGTTGGGGATGGGGGGGCGAGGTGGCGTGGAGGGCTATTGATGGTGTGTTTGCGTGTCCCAATGAGCGCTATTCGTGTGTGTGTGTGTGTGTGTGTGTGAGTGTGTGTGAGTGTGAGAGAGTGTGTGTGTGCTGCCCCAGTGAGTTGACAGAACCATTTGCGATGACAGGGCAATTTGTTTTTGTTCTTGTCGGCAGACTCAGATTGGAAAAACGAAAATATCTCTCACTCCCTCAAACACACACACACACACACACACACACACACACACACACACACACACACACTGAGACCAAAACACACACACCTTTCATTACCTCCCTCTCTCTCTTTCAGTCACACACACACTCCCACTAGGGCTGGGACGATTCACCTATCTCCTGATTCGATATGTATTGTGATTTTTAAGTATTACGATTCGATATTATGATTTTTGTTAACTTTTTCAACTCTAGACCATGAAGGGAAAAAGTTGAATCATACACTTCTAGGGACTTTTACTTCGGAAAATATCTCAATTAATCCAGTAAAAATGTTTGATTTTCAGCATGTATGTAGTCAGAGATGTCTTGAAGTCAAATATATCAGGATCATTGTCAGAAATTATTTATTATCCAGCAACCCAGATATCAAAGAATAAAGACATTTCCCTCACAAATTAGTGGTATTTTATTTTTAATTTATAAGGGTCATGTAATGTTTTATACTTCTGGTGAATATAATCCAATCAATCTTATTTCCATAGATGTATTTTGTATATACAGTTCCCTTTGTTAAAATCTTATTTTGAAAAGCGGACGTAGTCCCACGTGTCTACTTCCTCTAACTTCTCCAAGTCCGTCTCTAGCTCTCCCGTCAGCTCCGTTCTCTTTATCCATCCATGGTCAGCTCCATCGGGGCCGTTTCAATGCATTTAACATAAATGTCAGTATATGGGTGCTCTACAGTTGTAGCGTCGGCCCATTTGAACACGGAGATGAGAGCGACGGCCGGCTCGACCGCACGTTACCGCGATACGATAACGTTTCCTGTCCGTGACAGAGTTAGCATGCAGCTTTAGCCGTGATGTTTAGCTCTGCTTTTCCTGCAATGTGTGAAACCCAAAGTGTTTCCATCCTTTACTGGATGTGTAGTGTTTACCACTTTGGATTTAACATGTGAGGGTGCAGGTCGTATCCACGACGACCCTCCAACGTTTTATACTTTCTGAGGTTTGTTTTGGTTGACGGATACGGAACGGATATGACGTCACGTTACTCAGACTACCACAATAAAAGCTGTAACTTCCTTCTACCTCCACATAGACTCAGATGAAGCAAATATATCGATATGACCATACGTAGGTGAATCGATATTTTTCCCACCCCCAACACACACACACACACACACAGTGGATAAGGTCAATTTAGGTTCCAGTGAATGAGGATAATCTGGCAAGGCAAACAGCCAGTAAATATTCAGCCGCAAAAAAGATGTGAAACTAACTGGCTTTGTCATGTGCGTGTGTTTCATTGTGTGTGTGTGTGTGTGTGTGTGTGTGTGTGTGTGTGTGTGTGTTTTATCAGTAGCCTGCCGGCTTGCTCCCCAGACAGCCCTTTAGCCCTCTCTTGTTTCTGTTTTCCTCTCTATCTCTCAGACACACACACACACACACAGATAAGTTCTTCCATCCTCTTTCATTTTTCTCCTTCCTTTCATTCCTCTTCTCTCTTCTCTCTTCTCTCTTCTCTCCTCCTCCTTCTCCTCTCATTTCTTTTGCCTCCTGGTTCTGAGAACAAACTAAGGAAGGGCAACAGAAGAATTTTAACACACAAACACACACTCACATCCCTTTTTGACAGCAGCATCAGTTGTGTGTGTGTGTGTAAGTGTGTGTGTAAGTGTGTGTAAGTGAAGTTGTTTGAGGGAAAAACAAATCTTTAGCTGTCTGCTTCATCTCTCTCTTTGCTCACTTCATCTTTTTTTCCTTTTTTTGCTGCTTGAGGGTCGGAGGGAATTTTTTTTTCCCTCCTTCTGAGGTTCATAAAGGATCTTCAGTTTTATTTGTAGAGTTCAAAGGCACGAGAAGAAAGAAGGAATTCTGCATTTGTTCACATTACAGTTAAAAATAAATTAAAAAAGCCACAGTACTCCACCATGCCTCTTCTGATTATTAAATATGCAGCACAGAGATGAGCACAAAGCAACTCATACTGGAGACTCCATCTGTAATGTAACGCTGCATAGTTATCTCAGTTAACTGAGTGGAGAGGTCCGGGCGAGGAGTGCTGTTAAGCTCATGGTTGGGGGTTATAAATATCAGCCTATTAATAATACTGTTAATACAAAATTTAAAAATAATTTGCATGCCTTCAATCAATCTCCTTAGTGCGCATGAATAAATCACCATATAGACTAAGTTGGACAATCCGAATTTGCGCGACCATCTTCACCAGCATCTTGGCGAAATAACAACAGAAAGCTACTGGTTCAAAATCAAAGAATTTGTTTATCAATCAGAGTGTTCACGCAAGAATGTAGCACTATCAGAGCGTTAAATTATATTATGAATTTATGAATCAGCAGAAGGAGGAGCGTAGAAACAGCTGTTTGCAGCTTGCGTCTTTCTCTCCTGGTAACTGTCCCTTCATTTCCCTTTTGTTTCCTTTCTGTGGATCACTACAATGAGGGGGAAGTATAAAGTAAGAGCTGAGAATTGTATTTACAACCATGAAAAGCAAGCAAGCTAAGAAACAATGTGTGTCTATCTGTTTCAGTACTCTGGACAGCGGCACACCTACACACACAACAAGCAGCGCTGTCCATGGTCCTGAAATAACAGCTAAACAACCGACGCATCTTTTATCTCGCCAATAAATTTGTAGTTTTTGCTATTTTTCTATAGATAAATAAAGCCTACGTAAGTTCTTATTCCGGGCAACGTATTCTCATACAACGGTTCGTATGATATCTCAACACGTGTCAATTACCGCTCGTTACATGCATGCAGTCCTTTCAAAATAAACTTGCGTCTTCACAGGAAACAACTTCCTTAGGTTTAGGTAACAAAGCTACTTAGTTAGGTTTAGGAAAAGATGGTGGTTCGGGTTAAAATAACTCTGGAGGTGTTGTTACTTCTAAGTTACGTGACAAATAAACGTTGACTTCTGGTTCCACACGGGGACACGAACGCCGGTCTCCTGGGCTAAAGTCTGGTGTTTTTTGACCCGACCTCCTCCCTACGTGGCGTTTGCAGCTCTTTATACTTCCTGGTTCACAATTACGTTTATTACACCCAAATTGACTTCATGCGATATACACAAGTTACAGTGCATTAATTTTTGTAGGTATAGCGGTGAATGGTGTAAGAGACCAGCCTGTTCGGGGACACCTCTAGTTGAGACAGATGTGACTCTGATTAAGCAGAGGTTTTTAACGATCATTATTTCCCATCATAAGGATGCTCCCTGTGCTCTCTGACCTCTGACCTCCGGCTCTCTGTGAGACCAGCCAGGCTCTCAGCTGAGCTTTGAGTTTCAGCTCAGGAACAGAGGCCTTATTCAAACATTTACACAAGACCGAACCTCGGTCCCCGGTCCCACAGCTGCATGATGACTCACTGCCTGGTGGCTTTATTATATTCTACAGCCTCCGAGAGGAGACGACACCAGAGAGAGAAAGATGATGGAGGAGAGGAGGAATGAAAGGATATAGTGGTGGGTGAAGGAGTTGAAGAAATGCAGCGAGGGAATGGAAGGAGAAAATAGAAGAAGGAAGCAAGAAAGGGAAATAAAGAGAGGGGTGAAAGAGAAGAAAAAGGAAATGGGTTGAAGAAAAAGAGGGATGGATTAAGGGGGGAGTGAGGAATGATAGAGAAGAGATAGAGGGAGAGAATCGGAGGAGGAAGGAAGATGAAGATGTAGAGCAGAAATAAACTCAAGTTGTAGCCCACAGCATAACTCTCTGAATCCATGGCAACATTATACTTTCTGTTTCCATCCAGCCATCCATCACCTGCTCACATCTGTCTGAGTGCTGTTCCATCCTCCGTTCGTTCCTCCTGCTTCCTTCAGGGACTAAATCTCTGGTCTTCTGCTCCGAGTCTGAACGAGCCACTCTAGATTAGCGGTGGGCGATAAGTAGGCTATAAAACCTTATATCACAGTGTATGTCATTTTATTTCAACATCTTGAAATAGTACATTTTCTCAGTTGAGGAACATTTATAGATAAAATAACCTAATGGGATTTCTCCCCTCCCCCCCCAGTGAATTTAATGCATGATAAATCAAGGTACTTCATCACTTTGATGCAAACATCTTATACAACCAGTATCAAAGCAGCTCGCTGTAGCTGTATAACGGAGAAGCTTCTCTCGTCTCAAACTTTACATATCAGCTCATCTCTACATCAGAGCAACAACAACCATCTCAGGAGGTCTTGATAACCAGGTGGATACGAAACGATATCCAGAACACAGTGAACTCTGGACTGTTTCAGCTAAAATATACTCCAGGGAAGAAAACAGGGACGTTTTGTAGATTTAAAGTGTCTGATATAAAACATGCAGCTGTAGAATAGGAAACAGCCATGTAGCGGTTCTGTACTGGACTTTAGTGCTCTGACATGCTCACAATGACAGAAACATGTTTAGCAGGGGAAATGCACATGTATAGATGTCTATAATTAGCACTTATAGTAGAATATAAAGTATAATAGCTTCCTGGAGGCAGAAATAGCCACAATCAGCCTCAGCTCTTATTATCTCTAAGTTTTGTGTGAAGATGAAAACAGTAAGACATTTGAGACAAAGCAGATTTGTGTCAGCAGTGAATGGGTGGATTTACTGTGTATGAACACAGTGGAATCATCCCCCCCGCCCCCCCCCCCCCCCCCCCCGCCCCCCCGTCGTTGTCATAAACCCCAGAGAAAGATATCTGTCCTGTTTAGGCAGCAATGAAAAGAGCTGCGATGCGCCACAAAGGGTTTAAAATCAGATTGTCTCTCCCTGAGCAGATGAAACTATTTGTGTGTGTGCTGCACTCGCAGATGTCAGATTTCAGCTGTTTATTGGACACACACGTCCTGCTTGTTCCTGCTTGTTTGCTTGTAGTATTTTCTTTTTTTCCCAGTGTATTTATGGGTGTTTTCACATATAGTCCCTTTTTAAACGAACCAAACTCAGTCCTCTTAAAGTGGACCAACAGAAAAGGGACTCAGTTCTGTTTCTGGTCCACTTCAGCTCTGATGGCTCGTCTGTCCACACTATAGTTCCTACCTTCATCACTGTCCAGTTCATCGTAAAAGGGTCATTTGTCTTTTATGTCAGCGGATTCCCCACTTTTTCTCATTTTATTGCGTGTGGTTAAAGTACTTTTGACGTAGTTTTTTTACTTCGACGTGGCACTGCAGTGCGGTCCTAATGGAGCTTTAATATGAGCTGTAAATCGGAGGGAAACCTCAGCGTTTCTGTGCGTTGACAGTTGCCGTTTGATGTGTTCTTCGTTCCACATCTGGAGAAGTGGAGTAGTTTCTTCTTCGGTCCAAACTAGAAGACCTCGTCCACTAGCGGCCGTGGTTCTGTGTTGTTTTTCCGAGCATCACAGTGCGCAAGCGTGTGTGATCTGTCTATGGCAACTCTAGAGGGCTAAAACACAAAGGCAAAAGGCAAAGTGAACCCGGAGCGCTTTGTGTTCACAATGCACAGATTAAGCGAATCGCAACGTGGACTTGAAGCTAACCTTCGTTTCACAGGTCTGAGTTCTTTTGGAGTGTTCACATATATGCAAAAACTGCTGACTAATCGCTCTGAGTTTGTTTGGAGGACTGAAGTGTGAAAACACCCTTAATGCAGTAATAGAAGAAACCATTTCTCTCTCTCTTGACTGTCTTTTTTCATTGGTTCTCTCTCTCTGTATTTACATATTGATCCATGGATGTGTGCATCGGTATCTCCCTCTCCTTTTACGTCCGTATTGGCTCACAGTGGTGATGTGTGACAGCCGGCTGGAGGTTCAAAGCCTCCTCCGCCCTTTTTGGCTCTTTTCTCTGCAGCTTGTTATAAACGCTGCCGTGACCAAACCTCTCAGCGGGCCGCGGTTCAATCTTGACCAGCGATAACCCACGGCTTAATCCGCCCTTTCTCTGTCATTTCTTCTTCTTTTTTTTATCACTTGAACTTCTTTGTAGTTCCATTTTATTCATTTCACATTGCAGGGGCTGAATAATAATGGCATTGAGGAATAATAGGGATTCCTTTGTGGCGCGGTCCAAAACGTTCTCTCTGGCCGCTTTTGAATCGTAAGCCTCGGACCGTCGGAGCGTTTGAAGTCCTCTCAGCCTCTATCGCAGCTTTTGTTAAATCAGACCGGATGACAGCGATGGCTGATTTTAGAAATAGAAAGCAGTGGTAATATTTCTGTCACAGTGCCAGAACCCGTGTGTGTCACGTCCTTTCAAAGCTCACACGTGTAGATAAGGCTCTTGCAGCTTCACATTAGTCACCCTGTTGTTAGAGAAGTACTGTTTCTATCAGCTGGAAGAGTAATCACAGTTTACAACCTCTCCTGCTGCATCTCACTCCGTCATTACGACACGTTCTCACAGATTTATTTACAGGCTGCGTCAAAGCCGCTGGCAAGACTGTACGGCAGATTGAAGTCATTACACACTAATACTCATCGAAAACTACTCTATGAAAATTAGTTTTGACAAGTAGATTCAGAGTGCTGGGTTAATTCCTTCAGGCGGTTCGGGACAAAAGTAAAAAGTTTTAATAAAATTGCAATCAGAACTGAAGCTGTCGTTCTTACTTTATTTCTTTCAAAGTGGTTTTCACCGGCCTGTCAGCAGGATTCATGTCGTGGGTTATTTTTAACTATAAAGACTTTATTCCAGAAGTTACGATGGAGGTTTTGAAGTGGAATAAATAAAATAATTAATGTTCGTATTGATTGATGCGACTGCTGCTTTTGCACGTAACAACAAACTGTAGACGCCAGCTAGTGACAACGTTTGGCTCCAACTAACTTTTTTATTTTAATTGTCGATTATAATCTCCAGATCATTAATTGTTTGCCTCTCACAGTTTTCTGAAGCCAAAGGTGACGTCTTCACATGTTTAGTCAGATGTTCAGGTGACATTTTAGAAGCTGGAAACTGGTATTTTTTGCAATTTTCTGCTTTAAAAATGATGAGTAATCAATTATCAAAATATTTGGGTGGTTATGTTTCAGCAACATGGAGCTGTTGTTGACCACTATAGCGCAGAAAGGCTGCTAAACAAACTGGACAGATAGTCGACTTTAATAGAACATTGGAGTTGTTATGGCTAACGCTGACAACAGTTACCTACTGACACACCCAGAGGGAGATTAATCAGGTGGACACATCCCAGAGCTTTGTGTCCACTTGATTAATCTAAGTCCAATATTCACTCTGCTTTTATTTCTGCTTTGGTCTTCACTACGGATGGGTATTAGTAATAGATTAATAAATCAATAATAGGACAAAATACGTCATTGATCTAGTTATTCCCCATTCAATCTTTTTTTTTTTTTCTCGGATTTTGAGCATGCACATGTATGGAAAACAGCGTTTTGCTGCACAGAAAAGACAGCGTTCTAAAAAATACCATATCGGCCTGGAAATGGAAATGGTCTTATATTCAAAGACTATACGTTTACAACATCAGATATTATGTTGTTTGCCGTTCACATGTCACTTTTTTTGCACGCTCAAATCCACTGTTGTCAAAGTAGATGCGTGGCAGCCACGCTCAAACACGGGGAGCGACGCCATCGTGACACGCAACGTCTTTCAGGGCGCGACGGCCGCACTACGTGATAAAAAATAGTTCAACTTCTAGAACGTTTGACGAAGAACAACTAATCGTAGCAGGCAGATATCTTTTCTTTCTTCCTTAAATATCATTCTACAGTAAATATAAGTTAATCATTTTAGTTCAGGACTACCCAGAGCTTTACGATCTGTCCCACAGACTATTTTACTGGTTTCACCCTTTCTGTCCAAGAACGTCAACATCCGATTGAAATGTCAGCTGCATGTCTGCATTAATATGTACGTATCATCTGTTACTGTCAATATAAATCGTGCACGCTGTATATACATTAGGCCAATATAGACATCTTTACATAACCATGCAGTCCATGTACTTTATATCCGTTCAGTATTTATTTATTTGCACTATTTGTATTGTTTACAACTTCCAGAACACTTAGACGTTTATATTTCTTATTTTATTGTTGGCCATTGGTGCTTGCCAAAAATGTAAAAAAAAATCAAATTCCTTGTATGTCCACATATACTTGGCCAGTAAAGATGATTCAGTGATGCAGATTCTGATTAATCTGCCCTCCTTCTGTGATTACTGCCAAAACTGAACCCCCACTACCATTTTTAACATTTCCATCTCAGAAAGGACCAGTAATATGGAAACTGAACTATGCTGCATGAAGTGACATATTTTTTCATTTCTTTTCACTCCTGTGGTGAAATCTTGCGGGTACACTTGAGATTAGAGCGCCGCTTCATCCTTGACACCCCTTCACCTCCTCAGCCTGCAGCTCTCTATTAGCAGGCAAACAGCCGCTCAGCCTCCACGTCACGTCTCTGCCCTCCTTCTGTCCACGCCTGCTGCTCAAACCACACACACGGACCGACAAATAGACAGAAAACAGACAGAAAGTCACCGATTGAGCAGAGTCGTATGTCCATAAATAAATATTTAAAACCCCCAAAATAGAAAGACTTGTATGTGATTAGGAGAAAAAGGATGAATACATCAAATCAAAATGATGTTTGGAAAAGAAGTGAAAAAGCCTGAAATGGGATGAGTTTTGAGAGAGGACTCATCAGACTGATGAAAACAGATGGTGGGAGGATAAGACAGTGGCACGGTAACATAAATAGAACAAGAAGCTGCATGAAAACAAGAAAAAGAAAACAGATAAAGAGCTGGAATCTGTAATCTCTGATCGGAAAAGATGGAAGTAGAATATCCACAACGCCAGAAATAACCCGTAAACCCTGAAATGGGATGATTTCTGAAAGAGGACTTAAATTAATGAACTAAACAGAAGGATGTAATTAGGAAGAGAAGGATAAAGAGAAGAATAGTCTAGAATAAAGACGGGCCGTAGAAAGCTGAACAAGCAAAGACCGCTTACACGACTTTGAACAGCGATTCTTCACTGGGATGAGAAAACAACAATGTCCTCAGCAGTAAATGTGAGTTGTATGACCATAAAAGCCTGAGAGGCAAAAAGGTCTCTGCAGCGACCAAATGAGCTACAGGGAAACACAGCGGAGGGAGATACAGCGGCCGCACATTAGAAATGTGCTGGGCGTCCTCAAAGACACAAAATCCTTCATCTTCAATCTTCCATTGTTTCCCTTTGCCTTTGGTTACGGTGGGGGGTGTGATGTGATGTGATGGCTCTAACTGGGGAACCTAGCTGCTGCTTTTATAACGCAAGACGCTGCAACCACACAGCAACACGGAGGAAGAAGGAAGGGTGCTGCTGGCCGAGTGGACGAGGACGTGAAGCTTCTCATGATTATAAAAATGTAATCTGTCTCAGGACCAAGACAACAATATCATGATGGTTCTTTTCTTTTGCAGCTACAGAAGGTGTAATCAGGACATGGCATGTCTGAGTCCGTACACATGAGCTCAGTTAGAACCTGGAATCATTCAGGCTGATCTCATACACCGTTCGTACCTACACAAAGTGATGCACTGTAATTCGTGTATATACCACAAAATCAATTTGTGTGTAATTAACATAATTGTGAACCAGGAAATATGAATAGGGAGGCGTAGGTCGTAGGTCGGAGGTCGTAGGTCGGAGGTCGGAGGTCGGGGTGGATGGTTGGCTCAAAAAACACCAGACTCGGTGCATTTATTTATTTGTCACGTAACTAACATACTTAAGTAACGCCACGTCCGTAGTTTTTTAAGGCAAACGACGATCTTTTCCTAAACCTGAGTAGCTGTTGCCTTCTCCTAAGGAAGTTGCTTCCTGTTAAGTTTATTTTGAAATGACTGTTTGCAGGTAACGAGCGGAAATTGATGTGTTGCTGGACATTCGTAGGAGAACAAACAAAAAAGGAGGGATAACTTTTTCACAAGATATCGTACGTATGTTAATACGTTGAATCATTTGCTGGATTTGGCCTTCACTCCAGTGTTTACCTGTTATTTAGTCAGATATTTACTCATTTCAATAGTATGTTTTGGTAATTTTGATCATATTTTAATAAGACAAAGTTCTTGGTGTATTGAGACAAAGTCCCAACATTTGAGTTTGGTTTGTGTGAAAATGGTTTTGTAGAAAAACAGAGTGAGTTATTGAATTAGGGGTGGGCGGTATGGACAAATTATATTGCGGTATATGTAATTTTATATCATGTAACAGTATATATCACGATACGGTAATTGTTCTGTAAATGGTTAAAAATAACCATACTGCACTTTGATTATTTTCTTATTTTTATTTGGAACAAACAAAAACAAGTGCTTCACATGAGACAACAAAAGAATTGGAAGTTTTAAGGTTGAGAACAATAATTTCAAGTGTTGCAGGTGTTCAGGTTAAAGGAGTAGTGTGTAACATTGATAAGATAAGATATTCCTTTATTAGTCCCACAGTCTGGGAATTAGCAGTAAGGGGATAGTGCAGAAACAAGAAGCATCAGCTAACACAATAAAAAAAAGCAAAACAAAAGTGAAACAAAAGATTAACAATTTAAATAGAAGGAAATATAAAAATAGGAGCAGTATATGCAGTATTGACAAACAGAATATAGGGGAGGCGGATC
>CAKAOJ020000126.1:417500-477500 GCA_916701645.2 Sebastolobus alascanus
AACGGGCAGCGAGACACATTTCCATCCATGAGAGAGAGAGAGAGAGAGAGAGAGAGAGAGAGAGAGAGAGAGAGAGAGAGAGAGAGAGCCTTTCCATTCTTGTGTAATTGACTTCCAGGGTTCATCGTCTTTAATTGTGACCAGTAGCAGCTTAATAAGACGGAAATTACAATATGAGGAGATAATTTGAAACCAGGTCACACGTAGAGCTGTTTGTCCATTTGAAGACACCGCTCCGTTTCTTCCCTCTTCTTCATCACTTTTTACATCTTTAATATCACCTCTAACATTTCCATCTTCATCCTTCATTCTTCCTCTTCATGCTCTTTTCTTTCAGTCCTCCATATCTGTGTTTCCTCTTCCTTCTCCTCCTATTTCCTCGTCTCCTCTTGACACAAATAAAAAACTCTGCTGTAAACCCTAAAGCTGAAACTATGAGTTACATTATGGCTGCATGGTTCTGAATTTGTAAGCAGTAATACATGCACGTGATAGATAACTGCGTTGCACAGACGGTGCTGCAGGAAGATCACATCTAAAAGACACACAACAACAAGACATTGAGACAAAGTGCCATGAAATGATGTGAATTTGGCCGTTCTTATTACATCTCTACTTGTGCTGTGGCAGTGCTCTCATCTGCAGATAGGACGAGATGTCTTATATACACACTCACTGACTCCTTCCTCCAGAATAAAATCCATTCCTTCAGTTATTTGTATCCTCCGTCCACCTATGATGATTAAATGGGGCGGTGGTTTTCTCATTATACTGTAATGAGGCTCCACCACCTGCTGTGTGTGTGTGTGGAGGGGGGGGGGGAGAGACACAGAGAGGAGGATTAAATGTAAAATCTGAACCACGAGATTCAGTGATATGCAAAAGAGAAACATAATGAGTGAGAGACGGAGTGATAATCCTGATCGTATACTAAATACAGTCATCACTGCTAGTAATGAAAGATATTAATCTTCATGATTTATGCAAAAGAGATAGAACAGAAAGTAGTTTGCATTAAAAAATAATGCAAACTACTGGATGCATATGGAGGACGGAACCTGCCAAAATCATAAATAAATAAAGTAAATAAATAAGGGAATTAATACAAAGACAAATAAATGAAGAAGCCAATTAAAACAGAAATATCAATTTATGTCACATTTTATCATTGAATTAATGGATACATTTATTTTTAATATTATTTTTGCTACATTTAATGGCATATTTATTTATTTATTTCTTCATTTATTGGAGCATGAATTTAAGGTGTATGGAGGCCCTAAAGGGACAAAACTAGAATAATAACACACAAAGAGCTCTGATAGAAAATGTGTCCAGTAAGTATTTTTTATCAATACCAGTATCAAATGTTAACATGATACAATTTGAACATATGAAATTCAATTATTAGTAATGAAAGTTAGTGAAACTTTGCTGCACTTCCTACGACTTGAATAGTTTGAGTGTAACTAATAAAGGATGTCAAAGTTGACGCGATAAGAACACATTTTTTTTAATGCACTGCTCAATTTAGAGATGGTTTTATCCAACGTTCACATTTCTCTTCTGCAAATTTATGCAAATTAGCACATATTTAATAAGACTAATTTGCAT
Source organism: Sebastolobus alascanus (assembly GCA_916701645.2). Classification (NCBI taxonomy): domain Eukaryota; kingdom Metazoa; phylum Chordata; class Actinopteri; order Perciformes; family Sebastidae; genus Sebastolobus; species Sebastolobus alascanus. Next base: position 419,115 of record CAKAOJ020000126.1, read on the forward strand.
ATTTGAACATAACATTTCAGAAAACTTGAAATACAAAAAAAAGCAGTCTTAATGTCAGTAATGAACTGGGGAAGTTTCATGGTGATATATATATAAACGAGGATGATGTTCTAAACAAAAAAAACACAATCACAGCTGACATTTATAAATAACTCCAACAGTAGGATGAGAATGTGCAGAGGCAGACAGATCTGAGGACAGCTGAAGGGACAGATGGCTTTTTGCTACTGTTTAATTTATTCTTTGCTCTGCGTTTGAATTCACCTCCGCTGTAATTTATGCTCAGTGCAGCCTCTCGTTCATCAGAAATAGACTCTGTCGTGTTTGCTGGGGGGAGAAAAAAGCTAATCTGACATCTCTGCACCTCCACCTCTGATTCTAAGAGGTGACACGTTTCTCATGCAACAACCAGCTTAGAACTGATATTTGATTTTGTTTCAGTAGAGAGCTGAGCGTCCCATCGTGGCCTAAATGATCTATCTCATCATCAGAAGATGGGAATGAGGGGAAAAAGAAGTATCTGATTCTCAAATCAAAGTTTTACATTTTTAGATAGAAAAGAGACAGAAATAACAGCAGCAGGAGTTTTGTGCAACCTGTAATTTTCTCTTTACTTTGAAAATAATCAGAATTAGAGCTCAGCTGATATGTATATATTCACCTATATCAGCTTATTGAGGATGTTTGTATCTGCAAATATGTCAACTAATGACTAACACAAAATGTCACTTAACCAACATGTTTGTGATAAAGATGGGAACTTTTAATTGTGAGTTATTTAAAGCTATAGTGGGTAGAAATGGAGCAAATATGATTAAAAAAAATTATATATTTATAAAACGGTGATTATATCCTGACAGTAGTGCATTAGACCACCTCCAGTGTCCTCCGGTGCTCCTAACGGCATCTGCAAGATTTCACAGACCGTAGAAAAACAACCAATCAGAGCTGATCTGGAGTCTGCCGTCTCTGAGCAGGTGTCAAACTAGGCAGCGCTGATCAAATATGAATCAATATTCTGTTACTGTAATGACTATTTTTCTCCTCAGATGTTCTCAGAAACATCTAGTAGTTACTGTTTAGCTGTAAAATGAGAAAGTTTGCAGCCATGTTGAGATCTGTTGAGGAAATACCAAGCACCGCCCACCAGCCGGAGCACAGCCAATAGGAACGCTCTCTCTCTCTGAAATGACCTGTGATTGGTCAAAGTCTCCCGTCACGGGCTAGATTTATTTAAAGCCTGAAAACAGAGACATGAGGAGGAGCAGAAGTCTAGTTTTCTCTCAGAACACTTGAATTACAATATGCTGAAAGGTTATTATGGAATTTTAGCCTAATGATGCCAAAAATAATCTGCCTACTGCAGCTTTAACTGCGTGCTGTGATAGCTGGCGACAGAAACACAAGTTGTCATAGCAACAATGAAATAAGAGCTCAATAAAGTTTGGTTTGCTCTCATCCTCATGTTTTTAATTTGACATATTTTAAGTTGCATATAAATATCAAATACACATTAAAATAAACCATCTATCCAGTATTTTTTCATCTTTACCTGAATGTTAAGGGCATCTCAGCTCTGTAGTAAAAATACAATACAGTAGAATAAGCTGTCATTTCTGAATCTCTGCTTCTCACCTCCTCCTCATCTCCTGACCTTTTCTTCTTCTGTTTCCTCTCCTCACTTTCAATCTCCCCACTTCCTCCCTCCTCCACCTCTGACCTCCTCTCTGAGCCTCCCTCTCTTCTCCCTGGCAGGGCCACCTGTTTGAAGCTCATAAATAACCCAACAAAAGGATAAAAGGCCAGATAAATAATGAAGCAGAGTTGAGGCGCTGGCCTTTAACACTTCCACTGCTCCTGCCTGACAGTTGTAGCCGAGGACAGAGCTCCGTTACAGCCGGCTCTGTGGAGAACCGGACCGCTTATGCATTTAAATGACCTAGAAAGAAAGCCGGTTTTGTTTTTTGTTTTTTTTCCTTTTCCTCTTTATTTTAACAGTAGCATGAAAAAGGCGGCGGTTATGTAAGCACGGAGGGCAAGAGGTATCCGAAAGATCTCCACGAGAGACAAAAATAACCTGCTTTAACTTCCCTGCTGTCATCTGGAAGAAGACAGAGTCGGTATTTTAACGCTCTTTTGAGGAAGTAAAAAAAAAAAAAGGGTGAGGGGGAGAGGGGAGAAAAAAGTAGGTCGTTTTGAGTTTCTTTTATCACTTTTTTTTTAAAATGTAGAAAGGCACAAAGGAGCTCAGAGGAACTAAAAGTGTTGTGATTTTGATCTGCAGATGAAAAAGGAAGACGTCACGATGCCTCGCGGTCAGCTCGTCTCCACGCTCCCGCCGACATGAAAGCGCAGATCATTCAAACACGATCAGTGTGTTTTATATATAGAAGCTCAGCAAAACACACAGGAGGGTTGAGGTGGGGGACGGGGTGGGGGGGGGGGTGAGAGAGAAAGTTCTCAGTCAAACACTCACGATGGATGACAGCTGATTAAATTATTTAGCAGAGAAGCTCATTTTTAGGGTGGTGGAGATTGTTAAAGCCAAGTTTGGAGTAGTGATACTAGTATTGGTAGCAGTTGTGGTGTAGTAGTATTCAGTCGTAGTATAGGTGGTACTTATTGAAGTAATGGTCGTTCATATGAATGAGAGGCTGCAGGGCTAAAGTCTGTCTGAGTGCAGAGATGTGACCTTTCCCACCAGACAACAGAACCCACTAACACACACTAACATCTGGCTTTTGTCTTCAGAGGGAAAGGTTATAATCTACATTTATACCACGGAGTCACGACTCTGCAGTAGTCACGGCTTATTTATCGGCTCCAGCTCCGATCGCCAGTGATGGAAACATGACACCCGAGTGGACGAGCTAATTTTCGCCCCTCGCGATGCACGTTGAAGTGGATATATAATTAATAAAATCAACAGGGATTTGGATGATTTTTTAAAAACATATTAATATGCTCTCCTCAAAGCAACCAGACTCCATTGAAAGAAACAGTAATTTTACCTCTTTGATTATCGTAAAGCACACTTCATTCAAACTGGACAGAAACCAAATAAAAGTGGTTTATTTAAAATAGATATAAAATAATATATAACCTATCTTTCCGCTGTCCCAACAACGACCAACTTGAGAGTTTGAAAGAGAGACTGAATGCTTCTCGCTGTTGTTACCGTACGTACTTCATCTTAAAGACACAAACAAAGACACTAGATGAAAGTAACAAGATGAGCTTTATTCTTATGTTATGACTCGGTCAATAGTTAAATGTGGAGGATGTGGAGGTTCATGTTGGCAGTTCAAGCACACATATTTGTATATTTTGAATTTCTGTATTCCCACCTCGCCTTCAGCAAAAAGTGCAGCCATACCCGAGATTAGTCTCTAGTATCCGACGCAGCTCCTTCCTTTAAAATCGTGCTATGTTGCTACAAGCTTCAGTGGATGTTGAATTGCTTGCTAGAAGCTAGCTATTTTTGTTAAGATCGAATTGGTACAAATTACCTATATCAATGTAACACTAAGCAGTTATTTAGCTTACTTTGTCCCACTTGTTTCATCAAAGTCACATTTAATGGTAAAAAGATTTAAGAATTTGACAAAATGTGAGTTAAATCTTACTTAGAACCGAATGTTTAGCCACTGATTTGACCGACATGAACAGGACAATAAAATTATCGGGCAAAAAAATGAGGTCAATAGCTACGTGGGTCTTTCTGTTCTACCTAAACCAATGATCCCGCGGCTGCAATCAGATTCTACTAGAAAAAAATTTAGCCCATTTTTAGCGGGTTTTCCTGTTTTTAAATGCACTATTTTTGGTGGGAAAAGGGTATAACTGACATGACAGCTCTGGATCGGCGAACATAAGAGCTCAGCGTTACATGTTTGAACATTTTCCATATCATCAACTTTCCACTCTATTTATATCAGATGCATATAGTGCATGTGTCTCTACTGATGAATTAAACCGAAGCAAATCAAGTAGCAGTGTTTCATGCGCTGGTTAACTTCACATTCATCAACTTTCAGTCTAGTTCCCGTTCTCCTTCACATCCGTCTGCAGAGCAGAGAGCAGACGCAGCCGAGTGACGGCAGGAGCGTCTGTCAGGTGTTTAAAGGTGGAGACGCACGGAGATCAGTCTGCAGGGAGCAGAGCTTTGGCTGCTCTACATTACATTTTATATGTAAAACACATATTCACGGGTGGATTACCACAGCAGAGGGATAAGGACACTGGCCAAAAACAAAAATATCTTCTCAAATCAGTTATGGTTGTTATAATCTACAGTATGCAGCCAAAGATCCATCTCATATTCACACAGCAGCCTGATGTGTTTTAACTAATTATTTATTTAGCTGGTGTCTCTAGTGGAGCTGGAGCTAAATAAAGCAGCACGGCGTTTTATTTGTTCATTTGTTGTTGAACATCAGGACTAATGAAGACATACTGAAGCCACACTGCACTGCAGAGGTGTTCCTGTTATTCTGTCCACCTCTGAGAACACATGGGCAGAGGTCGGGTATTCTGCCAGAGGGTTACTGTTGTTATCAGCTGCTGTGATCAGGTTATCAAAGTCCTCTGCAGATGGCCAGGGGACCATAAATCTGACACTGTCACACACTCACACACACAATGCCTCTGTGTGTGTGTGTGTGTGTGTGTGTTGGCCTGCAGTTAGTGGTGAGGGGATTAAACAGAATTTTATCTTTGATGTGGATTAGACGGAGCCCAGGATCATGATTAATTTGATGCTCGGAGATTGCATGCCGGAGCAGTGCGCTGTTAAGAGTGGTGTGTGTTTGTGTGGCGACCTCCTATATGGGATTGTTTGTCCCCTTGTGTCATTTATTATCAAATGCCAATCAACCCTGTGTTACTGTACATACTGTGGATGATAAGAACAGAGTGATATATGAAGGTGAGAGTGGGTGAGCAGTGAGCAGGGTTAGATACCTTCACACTGCACCCTGGGGAGTCGTATTAAGCTGTAGTACACCTGAATACTGTGGGAATTAATCACACTTTATTTAAAGATGGAATCAATTAATGTGGGACTATTATTATCTTCTATTGTATATACTAAACATCTGCACGCCTCGGGCTGCAACTAAAGATTATTTTCTTTATCAGTAACAATTATTTTCCAAGTCTTAAAAATGTCTGAAAATAATGTTAAATGCCACTCGCAAATTTATTTTCTCATAGACTTCTATACAATCAGACTTCTTTTAGTATCCAGAGGAGTCGCCCCCTGCTGGCTGTTAGAGAGAATGCAGGTTTAAGGCACTTCATCGTTGGCTTCACTTCTCAGACCTGGAGGTTTCAGTCTGATCCCTCCAGCGTTTAAATTTGCTCAGCATTGAGCGAGACACTCAACAGTATGTAAAAAGAGAGACACACAATGTTTCACATCAACAGCTGCACTTTGATGATGATGGCATTAATCAGATGTTCCATGGGTTGGAACAACAGTAAGCATGTGTGAAATCAGACCAGCAGGGGATTGTGGGAGAGACGAATCAGACTGAAACCAAACAAGTGTGAAACAACGTGAAAACAAGTCTAAATCCCAAAATACTGTCTCCTTTAGTCAGTCCACAGAACGAGGAGGGTCCTCACAGTGATACACACACACACACACAACACACACACACACACACACACACACACACACACACACACACACACACACACACACACACACACACACACACACACACACACACACACACACACACACACACACACACACACACACACACACACAGAGCAGTGAGTGTGTCGTCCAGTTCATCAGAAGATGAGGGCTGATCTGGTGTCAGCTCAGTTACAGTTTACAGGCGAACGCTGACAGACTGCTGATGGTGGAGCTTCCAAAACATGCCAACACAGCACTCCGTGTGTGTGTGTGTGTGTGTGTGTGTGTGTGTGTGTGTGTACTAGAGTTCCTGGGTTTCTGCATTGTTTCCTTCTCTTTGTGTCAGCAAGCCATCAAACATCTGTCTCCTTTCTCATCCTCCTCTGTGTGTTTGTTTACTGTCACTACGACGATAACTATAAGAGGAAGTGACATCACAGATCACAGTGATATGAATTTGCTACAGTGGCTGTATTCGAAACCGCCTACTACTATACTACTGATGAACGCAGTATGCAGTATACAGTATACAGTACATACTGCATACTACTGATGAACGCAGTATGCAGTATACAGTACATACTGCATACTACTGATGAACGCAGTATGCAGTATACAGTACATACTGCATACTACTGATGAACGCAGTATGCAGTATACAGTATGCAGTATACAGTACATACTGCATACTACTGATGAACGCAGTATGCAGTATACAGTATGCAGTATACAGTACATACTGCATACTACTGATGAACGCAGTATGCAGTATACAGTATGCAGTATACAGTACATACTGCATACTACTGATGAACGCAGTATGCAGTATACAGTATGCAGTATACAGTACATACTGCATACTGCGTTCCTCAGTAGTATGCAGTATGAAACGGTTAAAGTGATGTATTTAGCAGTATACTAGACCAGGCTTTAGCCTTTAAACCAGCTCTTAATGCACTGAACAATAAAACAAACTCGTACCATTATTACAATATTATCAAACAATACAACTTAGATTTTTTGTTTATGTTATGTTTATTAATACAGTCAGTGTCAGCATGGATCTATATGTCAGCCATTATATGCTAAAGAGTTATCATGGAGCAGCACTGCCAGTCTTTATCACTTTTAGTTATTTTATGTATTTCCTTCTACATCCTCCTACATCTCTCCGTCTGACTCTCTAATATTTGTGTTATCACCTTCACCCCCCCCCTCCCTCCCTCCCTTCCTCCTCATCCGTCAGCTGGGGCGAAAGGTCTCGAGTCTCCTCCGATATCAAAGCTTCATCCTCCTCATCAGCAGACAAATGAGTGGAGAGAAGGAGGAGGAGGAGGGTAGATGGAGGAGAGGGTCGGGTAAACACGGCGATCACAGACGAAGAGATTGAAATGCAGATGAGGAAGCCGGCGGGCCGGCGGGCCAGACGTGAGGACGGGAGGCTACGCTCGTTGTTTACGAGCATTAATACATTCATGACTATCAATCCAAAAAGCTGCATCAATTTGGAGAATTTACTTGTGAGATGAGAAAAGCAACACTGGAAAAAAGTCCCACCTGTGCTTCTAAGATGTTGATGGACGGCATGAAATTAATATTTATGGTGTTTTGACACCAATAAATCTGGATCCTTTGATATTAAGTGACAAACTTAAAATAAAAATAATAGATACTATAAGTCTTCTGCAGGCAATGGAGAATAAGAAGCTGTAATTTTACTGAATATGAAACATTAAGGATCCACGTGGGGAAACTAAAACGTGGCAGCCACAAATACAAGAAAAGAAAAATCTAATTTCAGCAACAGAACGAGTGTTTCAGCTATAAACAGTCTGAACAGCGTCAACACTCGATTGTGTGAAGTGGAATCGTTTTAATAATCACGTACTGTGTCTCAACATGTCCCAAATGTGATTGGCTTGTTGAATCACATGTTTTCTATCTGACTGCGTTGAGCACAAGCACTGAGAGAGTGAGTCTGTCATGATATGTCCCCTTTAACATAAAGTGTTTAAAAGTTTAGTCTCAGTGTGACTTCCGTTGCTAATTACAAGTGACTATTTAACTAATCCAGGCAGTAACTGTGTGCATCAGCATACTGTAACTGCTTAACTGTTCATCTGATCAAAAAGAAGTATATGATCCGTGACGGCGCTCTGAGCTCCGCTCTCAGCACGTCTCTGAATAAAACCGTACAATAAAACCAAGCAAACAAACCGAGAGAGAACTCAATTAAGGAGCCGGACTGACTCAGCACAGTGAAAGCGCCGCGTCGGCCTCCGTACAGAGACACGAACATCATGATTACGGCGTAATGAGAGCAATAACTGCTCATCTCTCCGCTGTACGTTCAGAAACCTTGCGCTCTCTGCTCAAAGGTTCCATACTGATTAATGAATGCATCCTTTATGGGACATCTGAAGGATTTTATGCAACTTCTCTACATGCAAGGACTTCAATTCACTTCAGTAATATACAGTGGTTTGTTACTATTCCTATTGAAAATGTGTTTTTACAGAAAAAAAGAGTATGTAATTTATGAAAGTCTTGTAGTCAGGGATGAACGAGGACAAGGATGGAGATAAAGAAAGACCTCTCAAACACCTCCATCCTCTTGATGTTTCCTTCCAGTTAAAGCTCAGGGACCAAAAGCCCTTCTTCCCTGCATACATTTGGACTGTTTCAGTTATAAGCCAGTGTCAGTGTCTTCCTTACAAACTGCATTTCCAAATTCATTCATTCCACGGAGAAATATTTTTTGTTCAGATTCAGCGTTTCAGTACGAGCGTGACAAATTCAAATTTATGCAATTCAAATTCAATCTCTGCCGGCACTGATCTCCCTCTGAACAAATCTGTGGCTCAGTGTGTGTGTGGGTGTGTGTGTGTGTGTGTGTGTGTGTGTGTTTGATGAGGTTCGGTCTGACCGGGTCGGGTCTGTCTCTGATTCACCTCGTACATCAGAGCCGACTCGTGCTGCTGACGGCCTGATGTAGCCCCAGCAGCAGCAGAAGAGAGGAATCCATGTCAACCTTATTACCAAACCTCATGAATCCTCATGAATCTTTCATTAGAGCCGCCGCGCTATTAGAGACAGACAGAGACTCAGATACTGTATATGCACATATTTATTCATGTCTATATGTCCATATCTACCTCTTGTTATGTTTAAACCTTTCCTGCATAATGATAGTTTGACAGTGCTGCTGATGTCACTCAGAGTCGGAGAGGAGATGATGATCCCGTTTCTGTCCAAATACTGTTATGGAAACTAGAGCTCACACCTCTGCCAAGATGCCAAGACAAATTTTTCTCTTTAGGATTTTGAAATAGATTTTTTTAATGCCAGAATCGATATATTTGCTTCATTTGAGTCTATGTGGAGGTAGAAGGAAGCTATCGATTTTATTGTTGTAGTCTGAGTAACATGATGTTCCGTATCCGTCAATCAAAACAAACCGCAGCGAACGAGGAAGTAACAAGGAAGTATAAACCGTTGGAGGGTCGTCGTGGATACGACCTGCACCCTCACATGTTATAACCAAAGTGGTAAACACTACACATCCAGTGAAGGATGTGTAGTGTGAAACCAGAAGTAAACGTTGACTTATTTGTCACGTAACTTCCGTACTTAAGTTATGCTATTTGTGGCGTAATTGGCGATTTTGTTGCCAAATCCTAACCAAGTTGTTTCCTGTGAAGGCGGAAGTTTATTTTGAAAAGACTGGAGTGGACCCTGGACATTCGTAGGAAAAACTTAACTTTTTGTTAGATATCATACGAACAGTTGCATGAGGATACGTTGCAGCATCTCACATGTGGTGAATTCACATGCTTTTTTATAAGGGATAGGAAACCGTCAAGTCTTTGAGATCCAGCAAACTAATAAACAGCCATTTTATTTCAAAGTTGAATTTTGTACATCATTAAATGCTCATTGTGGTCATAAATTCGCGAGCTGTTTCAGAGATCAGACATGTTTCATGTCGAAGAGGAAATTCTGCAACAAAGGTGCAGCAAAGGTGCACTGGTCAAATACAAGAATGTGCTCCACATTTAAAAATACCATGAACAAAAACGCTTATTTGGTACGGAGCAAAATGTGTCCGTATTGTCTCATACTGACAACTGTCAAGTACTGAAGGGTCAGGTATTGTATTGGCACTAGTATAAAGAAGAATACCCAGCCCTAATTAACACTGAATTGTACAGAGGCTGCAGGAAGAGTCATGAATAGAGTCTTAAAGTTAATTTCAGCAACAGTTTTCACTGTTTATCTCGTAGCACAACAGAGCTGTCAAACATCCTGGGATATCGTAAATAAAACATGTCTTTTTACAACCTGCTGTATTTTGTGCTGATGCACCTTTGAGCAAGTTCCCATTAAGGTTTTATGTCCAAGAGTTGGCACATTTAAATAGAGCCGAATGGATGTCTTTGTTTTCGTCTCCAGACAGCATGAAATATGGCCACAACAGCTGACGGCGATGATAAAAAGTTTCCCAATACCAATCAATTCTGTCCTTGTTTTCCCCGGGAATCATTTTATTCACTTCAGCCCCGCTGATGGAAACACAATCCATTTGCTTTTCTTCTTTTTCAACTTTTTACAACATTTCCAAAAAGTTTGTCTCAAACCGGCCCGACAGTTTGATGGAGGAGACGCAGATTGGGACGGACAAACTTTCTTCTCCTATGCGGCGGCGAGACATCAGCGCTGCACCTCGGACGCCTTCATCAATATTTATGAATGCGGCTTTCGATGCAGCATTTAAAGTGCGGTCTACACAGCACTTAACCACAGCATCATTATACAGAAGCCGTCCCCTCGCCACGCTCTCCTGTATTAAAACAGTCGATAATAAAAGAGCAGCTATCAGCTATTAGCCTAAGTGACCCAAATGGCATTTCAAGTGGGACGCTTAAAGCCCGCCATTTTCCTCTGCAGTCATCTGGATTCTGGTAAGGTTATACCCTCCACCGACTCCCATGATGCGTCCTGATTTTCTTCTTCAATTTGACAAGACAGAAATAAAGATCTGGAGTTGCTAACTGCAGTTTGGACATGAATTTAATGTAGAAATGAAATAGACAGTAAACAAGATCAAGAAGGGAGGATGGACGTATTAAATGTGTTCAAGGCAGCTTTAATATCTCTTTTCAAACACATTTCATCTCTTCTTCTCTTGATTTCTTTTTAGCTTTTGTTACACATAAGATTGTCGTGACTCCCCCTCTCTCCTTCCCCTCCATCTTTTTCTTTTTTTCTTCTTCTATTCTGCCTCACCAAAGTCGTGAGTTCTTCTTCACTTTGGTCCCGTTCCCACAGGGCTAGCCGGAGCCAAACCAAATGTGCTGTGTTAAAAATACTCCAAGTGGCTGATGAGGTTCAGTGTCATGGATAGAAATGTGCAAGGTCATGACTTTTTATTTTTATCATGTCCTTGATAGAAAAATCTCTTCAAATCCTTCCTCTCTAGATTTCGTCCCCTGTAGCTTTTCATAATCAGAGGAGAGATGGAATCTCTTTAGAGGATGAACGACAAACTAAAGTTGTGAGCTTAAATTATTAATATTAGTGAAGTCGTTTCCAAACATTCTTTGGTTTCAGCTTCTCAGAAGTAAGAATCTGCTAATTTTCTCTATTTTGTAACTGTTGGAGTTTTGGACCGTTGTTCCGACAGAACAAAGATGTCACTTTGACAGACATTTTTCACAATTTTGAAATTTTATGGATTAAATGTGTCATTATTTAATCTACAAAAATTATGGGTACATTTATCAATACTGAAAATTATTGTTATTTACAGCCATTAAAATTTTTAAAAGCAACTAACGAACTGCTCCATCAATGTAATCCATCTGCTACATCAGCACCACGGACAGCGCCATAGATTATCAATACACAGCAAAGTTAGGATACTGATATTTCAGAGCCGTGGTCGGGGCCATAGATTCTAATTTACTGATATTTCAGAGCCATGGTCGGGGCTATAGATTCTAACTTACTGTTATTATTTACTGATGGCATCCCCCCCTCCAATCTCCTCCTGGTTGCAGCCCCAAACTGAATGACTGATTATTCTACTAAGTGAAACGGTAGTATTCAGGTTAATCTTACTGCTGTGTGGCTCCTTTTTTATGCCAAAACAACCCCAGATTTCAACAGTTTAAGATAGAGAAGCAGCTGACAGAGCCATTCCACCATCACAGGACAGTAAAACTCTCCACTGAGCTTATGTTAGGCCTAAAGCACTCTGAGCCTTCTCATTGTTTTATGCATACCATTTGCCTCCCTCTCACTGAAGCAAATTATGGAATCAAACTGTTAACTTGACCCGTAGTCTGAGAAATTTACCGGGTGTGTCAGTGTCTGAATCTTAAATCTCTGACGGCAGGAATAAATAAAGACGGCAGAGTAATTTTATTTAGATCATTAGGCAAGGTACAGACAAAACACACACACACAGAAACAAACAGCAGCCTGAGGAGGACCCGAGCTAGTGGGTGAAAAATGAGCTTGTGAAGAGGAGGCGAGAGTCAGAGATGGAAGTCTCTTGCTTTAATAGCCGGCCTGTGTCTCCCCAGGGTGTGTGTGTGTGTGTGTGTGTGTGTGTTTCTAGCTTGTGTCCTGCATGCATGCGTGAGTGTGTGTGTGTCTGTTAGCTACACACAGCAGCACAGCCTTATCGTGCTCGTCCAGCCGGTCGGTCCAGGCCTCGGACCGAGTGCTGCCCGAGGAGCGGAGCCTTGAGGTGGGCAGAGCTTCAGGCAGGAGCAGGTCGGAGTGAAGACCGAGGCAGCTTCCACACAGCACGCAATACCACAAACCCCTCAATGCCCTCTGCAGCCATTGTTCTCTTCTACAGAAACACATGTGCTGTCCAGCTTATAGCCACTTTGCATCCCAAAGTTCACCCTTGTTGATAATTTGTACCATTAGCTCCAAAGAAACCCTCCATTACTGGATGCAAATGGTGAAGGGATAAAACGTATGTACGTGTTTCTACTGCTTCTTGCACACCAACTTTTTTGTGTGATGGAGAAAAACTTTTCTTCGAGATCAAGAGTGAGGCGATGACATGAGTAGGAGGTCGTTTGTCAACCCTACCTGTTCCACTTCTTACTTTGTGAAATATCACCTCCACAGCCTGAAGTCACCATGACAACAAAAGCCAAGAGAATGACAAGAACATGAAAGTCACAACAAAGATTTAGGTTTACTATTCTCTCCGCTAACGCAGTATGGAGGAAAGTAGTGAGCCGTACTGAATCATGACACCAAGTAAAAGAATGTGTGGACGCTTTATGGATGGAAATGTCGTGGGGTGAAGCTGTGCGTTGCCCTTTAGAAATGCAACCGCCTAACAATAACGTTACCACGACAACAGAGCTGTCACCAAGCCGCCTGCTAGCTTGTCACCTAGTGAGGCAGCGGAGGCGCCGTGGATGAAGGTCACATCCAGCTTGGGATGACGTAATAAGCTAGTTAACTTTTCATGTCAAATTCCTTTCAATCTCAAGCCTAGCCTCCCGTTTTTGCCAGGAAATGCATTCCCACGCCAACAAGCGGTGAGCGTACAAGGCCTTCTACGGTGTGCGGCGCTCTTGAGAAACGCTTCATGTGTGTTCTTACCATAGACTGTATATAAAGATGGATGACGCGTCTCTATTTCCTCCCACTGTACAGAAGTTGTGGCTTTGTCATGTCGTCCATCTTTATATACAGTCTGTGGTTCCTACATTAGAAATTAAGAACAAAGGGGTGCTCAAAAAGAGAGTTTTTTTTATTTTTTATTTATTGGATGTCAGATTAATTTGATTTAATTTGAATTACACAATGAAGGTTGATTATGATTGGATAAAAGTCCAACTTGTTAGACGCCACAGGCTTAGACATTATCGCCAACGTTCTATGACCTTAACACCTGGCTTAGACGTTACCACTTTATTACCACAACACCTTAAAAAGGGGCGACAAAAAGTCTCCCTATTCCAGCGCCAGTGCTACAACATGGTTTAGGGTTAGGTTACGTGGGTTGGCCTAGAATTAGTTCTAATAAATGACGCGTTAGTTCTTATTCATTAAAACTCGATGTTTCGAAAAAAAGTGATGGTACCATTGCTGACCAGTTGTGCAAAAAGAAAATGAACGATCATTGGTGAACCCCAATCAGTACCAATGAAACCAGGTCAACAAGACTTCTATTGTAACCTATTGTTTTGTGGTTTGTGTGATGACTTGTATTCTCTCAGCTTCTGAATTTTTAGACACTAGAAGTTCACTAGGTTTTATTCTTTCAATATTGCTTCTGGTCAGCTTAAAAGTCTCGGCTGGCCGCCAGTCGGCCATGGTTTTTGGAAATTATAATTGAGTTTTGGCTCAGCAGTAAAAGGTAATATTAAGAAGGAAATAGAGAGCTGGGATACAGAGAGGAGGGTGTGTTTGTGTGTGTGACACTCTCACCTTTTGGCCGTGGGAGCTCTCTCTCGTTCTCTCTTTCACGCTGTATTCTCTAATAGAAAGGAAAAGAAGAGAAATAAATAAACCTCTCCTTCCATGTTGGCGGCTCTCCGCACTCCTTTCTTCCTTTCTGTGCTTCGCTCAGTCCGCCGGTTATTCCCCTCCGGGGTTCGGTGGCTGTTTTCATCGTGTCTCGGTGTGAGAGGAGAGGTCGTGATAACACTGTTCGGGTACCTGGGGCCTCAATGAAATCACTGCAGCGCAGAGACGATTAAACATTTCTCGCTTAATGGAAGAATTGCTCCACAGACCTTGAAGTTGTTTGCGAGGATTTTGACTCTACATGCTTTTTTTTTTTTTCTTCCTTTTGAGGAACGGAAGCATTGAGAGCGGTTTGTGTTGTTTTGTTCTATTTTTACTGGAGACTGAGGTGATGTTACTGTGGTGTGGGTGAGAGGATGTTTCAAAAGGCTCTTATTGTGTTTTACACTGAACTCGACTCATACTTTGGACTAGATCTATGCCATGCTTTACGTCTTCTAGTCTGTGTTGTTCTGTTGTCGTCCTGATGTAGTTCAGCTCAGTGTCGGTCAGTTCAGATTAAGTTCAGTTTAAGATATTCAATTTCTAATGTAATGAAACGGAGAAAAGCAGCAAGTCGTCACATTGGAGAAGACTGAAAATATTGTGAATGTTTCCTTTAAACGATTACTCCATTATCAAAATGGTTTAATTTTCTCACAATCTACTAATCAGTAAATAGTTTCAGAACGGGGTGTGGTCTGCATGAAGGACCTGAAAGCTTGTTATATCACCTGTACAGGTGTGTGTTGTGTGATCAGCTCCTGTTCACCTGGTGAGACAGAAGAGATGAAACCTGGAAAGCTCCCAGTATCATCGGCTGTTAAACACAGCCCCGTGTGTGTGTGTGTGTGTGTGTGTGTGTGTTTCTACAGATAATTCATCATTCAGAACAGATACAATACACATACACACACACACACACACTCACACATTATCCTTCAATGCCAGGAGTCACTGCCAGCATTGCAAATGTTTATGACAGTGTTTGACAAAAGAACTCGATATGCTGTCAGAGGTTTTCTGTGTGTGAGTGTGTGTGAATATGTGTGTTGTTGTTTTCTTTGACACTCTACAAATGACTAAACGTGCTGTTTTTGGGATCGGAAGCAAAGTTAACTTCAGATAGCAACTTCAAGACACAAGAAAAGGGAAGTTTGACACGTTAAAGAAGGAAGCTTCAGTTTCACGCTGCAGAAAATAGACTGTTTAACATATTCTGGTAAACACTATGTGTGTGTGTGTGTGTGTGTGTGTGTGTGTGTGTGTGGCAGACGGTGAGTAAGGAAGAGAGGGAGTAATACTGCCTGTCATTGTGAGGAATTAAGTGTCACTTTAAATATACAGTGGTGAATATAAGGAGGTGGAATCAGAACTGACTGTCTGAATTTCAATTTCCTGATTTGATTTCTTTCCATTTGACATTTTAATCAGTTGGCTGTCTGCAGCAGAGCGACATTCATGATCTCAGCTGCTTACTGGTGCCTTCACTGTACGGTTGCTGATGTCTTCCTTTGCTACTGTAGCTTATAACGTCCTCGTGTTGACACTTAAAGACGCTAAAAAATAAAATGTCTTTTATACCATGTAGAGGAGTAAAACTGTTCATACTGCAGAGAGAGAGCTGGTGTTAAGGACTGAAGCTCTGTTGTGATGGAGTGATGAACTTGTGTGTTGAGGTAGAAGAGCGGAGGTGTACAGTATTTAGTACGGCTGCAAGTAATGATTATTCGCATCATCCATAATGTCTCCTGATGAATTAATTCATTAAAAGATGTCAGAAAATATTAACTGGTTTCCATCTCCAGTTGCTGTTGCTCAAGTGGACATCTCCAGATAGCTGATTATGTGAGAGATAAACAACTCAAACACTGGACCAGACATTCATTAATCTACCTCTCGTTTTGACACTAAATGTTCAAACCAGTTTGATATTAAGCCAAAACACCGGACCGGACCGGTATACTGGATTTTACCACGAGGTGTTGCACTAGACTCAGCAGCCGTTGCGGAGTGGAACATAATGAGACTCAAAGAGCCCATGAACGAGAGTGGAGTGACTCCAGTTCACTTGGTGGTGGTAATGCTCCTCTTAGCTGGTTCGCCAGCTGCCAATAAACACTAAAGAAGAATATGTTTTTTCCTGCATTGTTTACACGTTGACTCGTCTATGTTTTTCGGCGGCTTCAAATCAAAAATATTGCATACTTTCCAAACTTGAGACTTTGTTTCCTGCATTCTGGTGACTTACTAACTGGTAATTCCCCCCTCTGGTGTGAACTTGGCGTGTGAATCTCTGGTATAAACTAATATTCATCAGTTTTTATTTATTTTTGCTCCTGCTTGAGTATTTCTTTCTCTTAGTTCTCTCCATTTCTCTCTCTCCTTCTCTCACTCACTGAAGGTCCTTTCAGACACAACGTGTCAACGCCACCACTGCGCTCTGAACCTCATTATTTCCAGCGGCTTGCGCCGCGCCACGACGGCTTTCCGCTGCACAGAGCAAAGCCCAACTTTGGGCGCTGCACGCTGTGGCGAGCGCAGCAAAAACATGGGCTCAAACTGCGCTGTGTCGAGAGCATAGACTGCTCTCGACAGTTGGTGTAGCTCTGTTGTCGTCCGGGTGGAAACAGTAGGGATTATACACACTGTTCAGTTCCAGAAACAGGTTGAGATGAAGCCAAAGAAAACAAAGTGTAAAAATTTGCAATAAATCGGGAGATATACGGGAGAAATGTGACCCCGGGAGGAAACCGAGAGAGGGCGGGAGTCTCCTGGGAAAATCGCTTCCACTGTCAAAATCAAGCTGGTGTAAGCTTGTTTACCGGACCACGCCGGCAAAACCGGACATGACCCAACTCTACTTTATAGTAGTTTTTATGGAAATGTCATAATTTATGTACATAACTTTTAGCAGATTAAAATCCAGCCCCCCCCCCCACCCCTCTCCCATCAGGGATGTTCAGCTTGAACTGAAAATCAAACTCCAAACTTTTCGACTGAAGTTCTCTCACACACTCTGCATGGCTGAACAGACCTGATTACCTTTTCACTGCAGTCGTTTTAGCTGTTATCTCTACCGCTTCAGCTGTGTGTGTGTGTGTGTGTGTGTGTGTGTGTGTGTGTGTTAGAGAGTGTGTGTGCTCGCATGGCGCAGTATGCAGAGTTGTGCCCTGCAGTGTACAAATGTCCTACAGCTCTTTGCCCTGCTGATGGCTGCAGTCAGGCCAGTGTGTGTGTGTGTGTGTGTGTGTGTGTGTGTGTGTGTGTGTGTGTGGTTGTGTGTTGGAGAGAGGCACTGAGGGCGGGTGAGGTAATGTTGAGTTTAATGTGAGCTTTCAGCCCCTCTTCCAATAACAAAAAGGTGCTTATGTTTTAGCCAATTGGTTCCACTGCAGCCAGGAGACAGGTTCCCTTTTTTCTATTCAACAAATAAATGAATGAAATAATTTCGAGTAAAGCCAATTGGTGCTACTTTTTCATGCTCGGAGGGTTCTGTTGTTGGGATAGAAACTGGGCCAACTGGGGTGAGAGCCAAACTGTAGAGGTAGGAGGCTTGCACACACTCCAAGGAAGGAAGTTAACTTTTTACACAAACACTCACACACACACACACACACACACGCAGAAACAGGAAGTTGTTTGAAGAAGCCATGGTTGAAACCTGTTGAAGAAGTGGCTCCAGATCAGCTTCTTCACACTGAGACTGGAGCCTTTGAATCAGAATCAGAAATACTTTATTTGTCCCAGGGGGGACATTGGGAAAGTGTGAAAGCTGATATAAAACTAATGAGCCTTGGATTAAACTGGTCTCATCACCACAGAACATCGGTCTTTTCGAGAGGGGTTGTGCTCTCACAAAGTCTGAACACAATGTGAAAGCCAGCTGCTCCACACAGGGTGGGAGTTGAACAATGTGGTTGGTCGACATGCCACATTTAAATACTGTAGGTACTGACTGAGGTTTGTGCAAGTTAGAATCTATGGCCCCGACCATGGCTCTGAAATATCAGTAAGTTTGAATCTATGGCCCCGACCATGGCTCTGAAATATCAGTAAGTTAGAATCTATGGCCCCGACCATGGCTCTGAAATATCAGTAAGTTAGAATATATGGCCCCGACCATGGCTCTGAAATATCAGTAAGTTAGAATCTATGGCCCCGACCATGGCTCTGAAATATCAGTAAGTTAGAATATATGGCCCCGACCACGGCTCTGAAATATCAGTGAGTTAGAATATATGGCCCCGACCATGGCTCTGTAATATCAGTAAGTTAGAATATATGGCCCCGACCATGGCTCTGAAATATCAGTAAGTTTGAATCTATGGCCCCGACCATGGCTCTTAAATATCAGTAAGTTAGAATCTATGGCCCCGACCATGGCTCTGAAATATCAGTAAGTTTGAATCTATGGCCCCGACCACGACTCTGAAATATCAGTAAGTTAGAAATCATGGCCCCGACATTGGATGGATGGATGGATGGATGGATGATAGACGGATAGATAGATGGTAGTTTCTGGGTCTCTGGGCATATAATGAAGCTCTGCAGTCTGCTATGTGCTCTGTACTTAATGGGAACGTTGGGGCGATGGGGTAAATGCACAATGCATGGAGGGTTTTAGGTGGGGTCGGAGCCTAACAGTAAATGTGCGCCCTGATGACCCGTTATCAGGTTAATCCATCCATGTGTGTGAACTAAGAGCTTTGTGTTAACCTCGCCAACCTCGGTGCTGCTGCATTATGACATGACGCACGCCTCACGCCTGACTGGGTTTCATCATTTTCTGGCATCTCAACCAAAGGGAACGCATTAACGTAATGACAGAGAAGTGTCTCCATGTTGGTAGAGCTAGCAGGCGGCGCCGGTGACACATTTGTTGTCATGGATACATGTGGCACAATCAGTCCAGTGTTGAGCAGGGACTGCTGTGTGTGAAGACAACAAATCTGCCCCCCAAGCTATTGAAGGAATGAACCTGGATTTAATGTGGGCCACATGTGGAGATATCTTTGGGGATGTTTAACTGGCTCTGCAGCAAAACAAATTGTAATATTGCAAAGAAAAAGCATCCGAAAGGAAGCCTGTCCTAACTTCTAGTGTTGACATCCTCTGAGGTTTTGCATAACTCCTACTCGCTGCAGCTAATTTTACCAATCACTCCAACCATTAGTATTGATTGAGCTTATCTGGAATTACTGAGTGATCGTGGCCCTCCAAAGGGGAAAAAGAAAGAGCTCACTCCCAAAATGACACTCACATATATACTGTAGATGATTTGAAGTTTTCACCTTTCTTTTAATTGCAACCTAATTAGACAACAAATGACTGTAGCCGAACTTAAAGCAGCTGATTCAACAACAAACATTTTATTGAGAGAAATGAGCTGCTGCTTATATAAGAGTGCTTCTCTCATTATTTTAGTTTCTGTACAACAACTCGACTCTGCATATTTGCTGCTCCCAAACACTGCGGAAGATCCATTTTTTGGGGGGAAAACAGATAATTATGAAGTTGTTCAATATCCATAAAACACTGTTATGAGTTTTAGGAAAAATAAATCACCAAAAAAGGGGCTGCGGTTCTGTAAATGTCACACATTATCCAGTGAAAATGGTTTTACCTCACAGATGGAAGGTAAAAGGTGATTGTAGTGCGTCTGGAGACTGTAAAATGAAAGTGAGTTATCAGCAGAGACCTCAGACCTGCAGGTGTAGAGCTGAAGCTGTCCAGTGTTGTGCTGATTTCTGCATCCCTGCTAAGAATTGTACCCCCTTCTGCTTTGAGTCACGGTGACGGTCACATGCACAAAAATCACAATCTAATTGACCACGGTTTAAGATTCATAAAGTACATTTCGTAGTTATTTTAACCCGAAACATAATGTTTTTCCCTAAACTTAACTAAGTGTTTTTTTGTTCCCTAAACCTAAAGAAGTGAAGTTGTAGTTTTGTTCCCTAAACCTAAAGAAGTTGTATTTTTTTGTCTAAACCTTAATAAGTTTTAGTTTTTTTGCTTAAACCTAAAGAAGTGAAGTTGTAGTTTTGTTCCCTAAACCTAAAGTTGTAGTTTTGTTGCCTTAACCTAAACCTAAAGAAGTTGTAGTTTTGTTGCCTAAACCTAAAGAAGTTAAGTTGTAGTTTTGTTACATAAACCTAAAGGAGTTGTAGTTTTGTTGCCTAAACCTAAAGAAGTTGTAGTTTTGTTGCCTAAACCTAAAGAAGTTGTAGTTTTGTTGCCTAAACCTAAAAAAGTTGTAGTTGTGTTGTCTAAACCTAAAGAAGATGTAGTTTTGTTACCTAAACCTAAAGAAGTTGTATTTTTGTTGCCTAAAGAAGTTGTAGTTTTGTTGCCTAAAACTAAAGAAGTTGTAGTTTTGTTACCTAAACTTAAAGAAATTGTAGTTTTGTGTGCCTAAACCTAAAGAAGTTGTAGTTTTGTCGCCTAAGTCTAAAGAAGTTGTAGTTTTGCCTAAACCTAAGGAAGCCTATTTGTTTGTTTTCAAAGCGTGATGTTTCATTCAGTTTTAGTTGCTGTTAAGTTTCACTTTCACTTTTACAATGTAGCAGGCCTCTAATGACCCACATCTATGGTGCTTATAGCGACTGATAACGCCTATTTAATGGCCTTATACAGTCGAATCGGGTAAGTTTGCACAGGTGCATTATGGGATAGGATTGGGCAGCTTCAAGCCTGTTTATTTGTTGTCTGCTCAAAATGTCAGTGTCACCCACACGGGTTCACAACATGTGACGGTTTGAAGTGACAGCTCTTCTCTGTGGGGAAGGCTTGATAGGCTTGATTACATGCTATTAGCCTCCGGCAGTGCTGTGCGTGCGTGCGTGCGTGCGTGTGCGTGATAACTTATTTCTGTGTTTTTGTGTTCAGGTAGTGGCGTTGTGTGAGTGTGTTTAAGCTTTTATGCATTATGTTCATTTGAGTGAATTTATCCTGTGTGTTTGTGTGTGCATGTGTGTCTGCACGGGATGTATGTGTGTGGGGTGTGTGTGTGTCTGTCAGCATCCCAAGCCTGTAATTGGTGTGTTGATGGTTGACAGCTTTGTGATGTAACCTGTGTGTGATGGAGGGTCTCTAAGAGGTCTGGGGATAAAGATTGTCAACCAGGATTAGAGAGAGAGAGAGAGAGAGAGGGGGGGGTATTTATCAGGCTGGCTGTCGTTCTGTCTGTGCCACTCATACTCCGTCTCCTTCTTTCTGCCTTTCTCTTGTTCTCTCTCCGTCTTTCTGTCACATCACTCAGAGTTTATTTGTAGAACTCTATTAACAAATCCTGTCGGTGTTTTTTACCAAAAAAAAAGAAAACAAGCAATGCAAAATTAATTTTGGATATGGAACAAATGATTGTGCATTTTGATAATGCATAATCATTAGATAAGATAAGATGATGCGTGCATGATAATGTCCGACACCTGAGTGATTTCTGTCATCACACACTCTTTTTTTGGTCATTTCTAATAAGCTGCATTCAGAAATGTGTCATATTATTTTAGCAGCTCATACTCAGTTTGTGTCCCGTTTCACATGTTCCTTTAGATCACTGACTCATTCATAATTCTCTCTCTTGCTCTCTAATCAAAAGCCAATTACTCTCTATCTCTCTCTTTCTCAATCCCTATTCCACCCCTCCCCTCCACCCCGCCACCCCGCCACCAATCTGAGGGAACGGGATCTATTGTAATAGGCTTACAGTCCTGACAGCCTTATGACTGGGCTGTTGGTTATTGTAATTGGATTAGGTTGGAGATAAGCTCGGTGCCAGTAAGACTCTTAAAGGCTCAATCCGTAGTCCGTAGTTGGCTCCAGACATTCACACTTTTCTCCTTCTCTGTGAATGGAAGCTGCTCTCAGCTGCTGTTAGTGAGTGAAGTGAGTCAGTTTATGTGACATGTAAGAGGTTGTGGCGATGAGGAGGGATGTATTTCAAGCCACTGAAAGTGAAATCACTCTGTCTCCTAAGAAAAAGTGTTTCGGAGTTGGATGTATCTACTAACGAGTATTGTGTGTGTACCAAAGCTGAATTCATTTCATGTTTATTTTATAGGGACAAATACAATATACATGGAGAACTGCACAACAATTATCCAATGCATTACAGCATTTATAGCTACTACTAATTCCAACGCCGGTCCCTAGAAGGGCCTTTAAAATGACAAATATCTTCATCCTCTGAGCCATAGAGCTCCATTAAAACCACATCGATGAGCCTCACTGGGTATCCTTCATCACCATGACAACACACACACACTGTAGTTTATTCTGACTCAATCCCACATCCACCGTCCTGCCAGCCGATTAGACTGTTGTCAAGATATTAAATAGGCGTTATCAGTTGCTATGAGCCCCATAGATGTGGGTCAATAGGGGCCTACTACACCCACTAGTAGGTTTTATCATCTAGATCACCGAAGAAAGAATTAAAGAAGACGACAGCAACCTCTGGAGAAGGTAGTAATTATGACAGGAGCAGAAGCGGAAGTCAGGCGCTGTAGTATAGACAGTAAAATGCCAATATTGCTTTTTTCAGATGGCATCAGCTGACTGATAGTTTGACAGCATATCAGTGCATCTACAAATAAAAGTATATTCACTTCCTACAGTCAGACAATCACAGGAACAGATGTACAATGTGAGCTTATTATGTAAAGTTTCTCTTCAGTTTTTTGTGCGTGTCGTGGAAATTTGTTGGCTCATCTATTTGGTTGCTTTTGGCGTCGTTGTTTTATCAAATGAAATATCAAATATCATGTTTCCAAAGCCGCTGTTGTGTTTGATGAAGTGTGGCTCATTGGAAAGAGCAGAGCACTCACTCTGCCGTGTTGAAGGCTTCAGTCCGGAGCTTAATGAATAGCGTGTTGCATTAACATCGTCACAGTTGACGGTTTGATTCCTGCTGGGGCCTCCCATGCTGCAAACACTCCCCCCCCCCCTCCTGCTGCTTCTCACTGATTTGGATTAAAGGACGTGCACAGACTATACCGTAGGGGACCTTTACCAAAGCTTCATGTTGGGAATCCCTCGTCAAAATCCCACGGCGTGAACCAAAAGATTAATGTTCCCGTGGCCCGGGGCGGGAAGAGTGATCGGAACGCGAATCATCGACTTTGTCTTTATTGGATTTTCACATTGATTATCCAGCACCAGCTTTAATAGCGAGCACGTCCCCACCAGCTAATCACATTCACATTTTAACGGATGATTATTAATTATATGAATGACGGTATTAAGCCTATTGGCTTATTGGGTTTTCAGTGTTGAGCAGAAACAGGTGATGAATCATAGCAACACGCTGGCTTCGATTTCACACGTGCACGACTGAAAGATGACTGATGTGTGCAGTATCGAAAAAGTAATGTTTTCACACATTGTTTAATTGGGCGGTAATGCTGCACAATTAATTGAAATTTTATTGAAATCATAATATGGGCGATTGCCATTTTCAAATGGCAGAATAAAGAGGAAATCGTGATATACTTTTTAACGGTGAAATGTGTCAAAATACCATTTTAAAATAAATATTGTGGTGCTGCAGAGACGTCCTGGCCTACACATCATATTCTACAGACATCAAAACATCTTTGTTTGGTACAGATCCCCACGAAAATCACACCATAATCATTTTAATATGTTTTTCAATGAAAACGAGAATGAGTATCATTCCCTCTCGTATCGCAATTGCAGTATCATTCAAAATAAGTGCAATTAGATATTTTTTCAAAATCGTGCAGCCCCATTGGAAAGGAGAAGATGTTTCTTATTTTTCTTTTGAAAGACAATTCAGTGAGTCTTACAGCCGACAACACAAACTTTTGTAACAGGAACAAATGTGGCTTGTTAGGAGGAGAGGGAGATGTGTTGTGACCAACTCAGCACCGCCGCCATCTTGGCTCCTTATATAGTTGAGTAGCATCAGTAGCTACACACCTGTTTGCATACCTTCTCTCTTGCCGCTCTTTATACTTCCTGGTTCACTATTACGTGACTTACACACAAATTAATTTCATGGGATATACATGAATTACAGTGCATTATCTTTTGCAGGTTTAGTTTATTTTAAAAAAGGACACTATGCATAGATCAAACGTATATTGAAAGTAATGTGCGGTACCCCGTGCGTCGGTCTCCAATGTCGAGGGCCGCTGACCAAGCGGTGATATTTGATGAGTTTGGAGTGAGAATGTGTTGTTCAGAAACACGTCATCAGAAACATCGTACATTAACTGTACAGGATGATGAACCAAATATACTTTACTACAAGAAAAATACAAAACGCTCCAGCTATTTTTTTTTCTTCTTTTTATTTTTACTGAAAGCACAAATTAGGGACTTGAGTACTGACACCGGCTCACTTTGGCAGATGGCTTGCTGGTAATTTCCCACCATGCTCTGGGGTTTTCCCTTAACATATCGAGGTAAACACCAGGCTTGTTAATAACTGGACCAGCTGTGTGTAATTTCACTCCATTCTTTACCTCCGTGTTCCTCTGAGACGTCTGTAAAGCAGAGATGTCACTCTGCACATCAAGCCGGGGTTTCACTGAAAACCTCCGTTCACTCAAGCATGCAAATTACTCCTGTTTTTTTCTTTTCTTTGGGCCCTGTATTCAGAGGTGGCGTATCACTGTCACCGAGCAATAAATCACATTTATCCTGATGCATCCTGGGAGGTGAACTGCACCATGGGAGCCATCAGAAATTATTAGCTTTCCCCACAATCCACCAACATACATAAGCGTCGCTCCCCATCATTTACTGCTCCGCCGTGTTCTCTCAGAGCCGGTCGGGGCGCCCTGATGGCGATCTAAAATTAACTCCCCCATCTGAAAATCAATCCAGCATCAGGCTTCGTCAGACTGAAGGGTTTTATAGGCTCGCAAGACCAAGGGAGAGACCACGGGACGGAGGAGAGGGGGAGGGAGGGAGAGCGGCTCTCGTCAAAAGAAGGGTGAGGGAGGTTTGTAGGAAGCGAGAGAGAGAGAGAGATTGATGACCTAATGGCGGCGACACAGCGGCGGCTCTGATGGAAATCCCCCGCCATGAGCTGCTTGATGAAAGCGAAGCTCGTGCTCGTTCCTCTTGTTGCTTCTCGGCCATCATATCTGTCACCGCTCTGTTCTTTTCTCTTTTTTTTTTTTTTTTTACTTCTCAGGTTTTATTTCCGGCTCTTGAAATCCTGCTGATTCACTCCGTCCTCGTCCCAGTCTCTCCATCACTGAGCTTTTCTCTCTTTCATCTTGTCTTTTTCGCTGTTTCCATTGTATTTTTTTTCCGTCCCCGTTCCATTTTCCCAGCTCTCCTCTCCCGGGCGCCGTACTTTAGATTGTTGTAACCACCGATCCTGATGTCACAGTTCCTCCTCTTTGTGTTTTCTCTTTTCTTCTGGCAACTTGTTTTGTTTTCTATCATCTTTTAAAATGCTTCAACCTATCTGTCATTTAGTTTAAAACAATCAAAACTCTATAGTATGTTTCGTTAAAGCTTCTCACAACATACAGTGTCATCATACATACACATAACATGCCCAACCCTTCTCTTATAGGTTGACTCAGGTCTTTATTGCACCATAACCCTCTGGCCAATGATTACATTGACTTCATCACAGCTGCTAACAATCAAAAACAAATGTTTAACCTCAACTTGACGTTAAGAAACAGTTTTGCTTTCTTTAAAATTTGTATCACAGCTTCACAAAGCTGCTAATGGAGGAGGAGACCTGTTTGTGTCCCGTTTGAAATTTAAGGTAAAGGTTGACTTACTTTGTCACGTCAGTCCCGCGAGTCACGTGAGTCGCTAGTCAGTGAAGTTAACATCAACAACGACCGTTTCCTAACCCTAAGTAGTTGTGTTACCTAAACCTAACTTCCTGTGAAAACGGACATTTATTTTGAAAGGACACTATGCATGTAACGAGCATATATTGACACGCCGTCCCTGGTCCTGGTAACGCGGTAGGGGGCGGTCCCCCGTGCGTTGGTCTCTGATGCCGAGCGGCGCTGACCAAGCGGTGGTATTTGACGAGTTGGGAGAGAGAACGTGTTGGAGCTTTAATCACAATGTCATCACCACTAACAGACGATCCATCTACATCAGTAACAACGTGTATATTTGGAGGTTCATACTCTTCTTCTTCTCCTCAGCGTCTTCACGTGTTCCTCTCAGCAGGTCACTCAGTGAAATGATTATTGATCGCTATGATACAGGCGTCACAATAGATATTTCTCCGGTGTGTAAATCAACGCGCATCGATATGGATTTTTGCACAGCTGGCGTCACCGTAAGGGCCGAGGTGATGGATGGCCTTTGATTTGTCCTCCGCGGTCAGTGAGCGAGATGGAGAACCTGACTCCTAACGAGCCGCGTGAGACTCGCCGTTTGATAATTATAAAGTGAAAGTGGTTCATGTGTGTGTGTGTGTGTGAGAGCTTAAGTCAGCTAACAAGGCTGTATTGTTTGGTTTACAGCTCAGAGACATGATGGTGAGTGACTGCTTTATACGTATCAGCATCAGTTCTGGTCCTCGCATGCTGATGCTGATCTGTATACTTATTAATTCAGATGAGTTTGAATCATCTGGGCGAAGTACCCGAGCACATACTGTATCAGTAAACAAAATCCCAGTCTTTATTCTCCCACTGGCAATTAATAAGCAAGTCAAAGCTGCCCAAAAATATGCTGGATCTGAACCAGTTTGACTCTTGGCAGCAACAAATAATCTAATTCAAACTCTCAAACATGACCTGCATCTCAAATTTCCCTACATGCATAAAGCATTTTAACCCTCTGAGACTGACTTTCCTGTCTTTCAGACGCTCTAGTAGGTTCAGTTTAAGGGCTAGAGTGAAGATACAGATATATGAAACTAGAAAACCTGAGGAATCCATTGGTACCACCTCAAGATCAGTGAATGTAAATGGGTTCTATGGGTACCCACGAGTCTCCCCTTTACAGACATGCCCACTTTATGATAATCACATGCAGTTTTTTGCATGCAATATAAATGTGTTATTTTTGTCTTAATGTGGTATTTTGGAGGGGTTATTGATCGTTTTTATCAATTCTCCAGTGGTAAAAAATGGTTAGATTTAGCACCAAATCTGTGTAACAAATGATATCAACCCAAAAATTGCTGCAACAGCTTATGAGACATAATAGAGCATGGGGATGACCATCATATACTTTGATTATAATGTTCTATAATCCAATTTATGACTAAAAGAACTTGACACAGTGCTGAGCTGCATCTCAAATTAATCTCCAGGTTCTCAGCTTTCAGATGATGTACACCACTTCTATGTGACATCTACTGTTGACCTGCTATCTCCCCCTAAAGACTCCCTGGACCCCCCTAAAAAAAGACTAAAACGGCTCTATTGTGGGTCTCAGAGGGTTAAGAAAAAAACAGTCATAACTGTGAAGCTGATAATATATAAACGCACCAGTAAACGGGATGACATTTACATGCTTCGGTATGTCAGATAGTATAATGCCTCCAGTGCCTTATCCAGATCTTTATAGGCAGGATAAAAACATATCTGGGATCTGATAAAGGGGATGTGGATCTAAATATGGCAGCTCACACTGAATGCTTGAACATGCTGATTATCAAAGGGATTGTGCTGCTCTGTACACTTCATGTAACTTAATGCAAATTAAAAAAAACAAAACAGCAGCTCTTTAATGATTTTCATGGTTACAGTGTCTGATCTGGCTGTTTAATTGTGTTTAGTAATTGGATATGACCAGAGTAAAAAACACCAAATTTATTAGAAACTATAAAAGTAATTAAGCGGCATGCCATCAGCTGTGGGATGTATAAATGTGCTTTATTGCATTTAAATGAGACTGTTTGGGTGGCAAATGTGGCAAAGAGCATGTCTTAATTACACACAGTGCAGTGCAGGGATCCACCAGCAGATGTTGCTTACTGTTAGCTGGAGCTGCAAACTCTCAATCTAATGGCTGTTTATGCTTTTTTGAAAAGTTTTAAATTAGAGACAGAGAAAGAGACGAGTCGACATGACTCAGCTTTCCGAGGGTTGACGATAGCAAAATATTACATTTGGCATTTTCCCAAATCTGGAGCGACAGATGGAGGAATGACCTGACCCAACAGTTTTCTCTCCAGATGATTTAAAACAACGCTGCATTGGGTCTGACTAAGACAAGACACAGACAATGACTTGGTGTTTTTTTAATGTTAATCATTTTTCATACATGCTTTAAAATGTAAAAATCCCAAACTGTAAGCAGTAATTTACAGCAGCCATCTGTCTGAACAAAGGTTGCCCAGATTAGCCTCGGTGGGAAGACTCGTTCCAGCAAAGGCTAATTAAAAATTTTAATAGCAGCACTTTGAATAATTCATTGTATTGCACAGTTGCTGTAAGAGCGAGGCGGATATTTGTTATGACATTTGCCATGTCTCATCTTGTTGCTGTTTCCAGGGCTGTCAGAAGCATGTTTGTGGGTTTCAAACTGAACACAACTTTATTGTCAGTGTGCACGGGCCATTCAGATGTGATGTGAAACATTTGTATGCACTTGTGATTCATGTATTTGGTGATTTATAGACATTCTTTCTTTAAAACTAATCAATAATTGTCTCTTGTCAGCAGTGCAGCTTACCTGGAACTATAAGAAATCTGTATTATTTATGACCTCTGCCCATAATAGTCCAGCTACCTGCAGAGCAGCCACCCCAGACATAACATCTATAACGTCTATAACGTCTATTAGCCCACATGGCAAGACTCACGTTCTACCTGTAAAGGCTTTTACACACCAGAGACGTGACAAATAAACGACATGAAAATGCGCCTGTGAATATTTTGCATCAAAACTATTCATACCGGCAGCGACGTGAATTTGCGACAGCTGCAACACTTTTCCGTTAAAAGGTTCATTTGACCTTTTCATTGCCATTCTGTTGCTAGGGCAACAGCCTTGTCCAAGTTTACTTCCTGTTAGCTACTGTATTAACAAACATTGCAACAGGAAATACAAAGGGGCCCATTTATAATGTTTATGTCGTCAAGTTTGTTTAGTGAGTTTCCTTTTAGTGAAATACTCTGAGTGAATATTCCTCTGGGGAACAGATATATGTCAAGGGCTTTTATTGTGAAAGGTAAGAAGGGAAGGAGTGGATCTGGTCTGCCTTTGTCGAGGTTGAAAGGAGTAATAAAGTTTGCCCTCTTGGTTTCGGACTACGGAGCCTCCCTGTTGTATTTTGAATATGCTCGTTCTGCACAACGTGATTGGTTGATGCCTTTATTCACTGTTAGGGCTGAAACGATTCCTTGAGTAACTTGATTTGATTTAATTCTTTGCATCAAAGCTTTGTTTAATCAAAAGTATGATGTATTTATTTATTTGTTTGTTTGCATTTCAGAAAATGTTTTATTTCAAACCCAACATGTAATGTGGCAGTTAAATGCACTAAATGGGTTTAGTTTTTGCAGATAATATTGTTGTATACAATTTAAACAATAAAATTGTAGATTTTTCTAAAACAGAAACCAATGAGTTCATTTTTAGGAGACCTGTCTTATTTTCTCTTTTGTATATTTATGAATGAAGCAAAAGTATTTCTTATCCGATTACTCGATTAATTGTGTAAAAGTTCCATCCTGGTCTCCTGTGTTGTTCTGTGTACAATGATGCAGCAAAACATCTGACAACATTGGATCCAAATCTGGGATCAACAGTTTGCACCATCAACGTATGGGGGACAGCTCCAGTAAGGTGATACAATAATGTAGACACTTGTGAAGTCTCTTCTGAGATAGGAGTAGAAACTGTGCAACCGTCTGAGATTTGGGGGTAAACAGAGTCACAGTGCAGCACCAGCAGAGCAGGTTCTGGGATTCTGCTCAGTATTTATAGACACAGTCTTCAACCCAAATTGGCCGGCTCACAGCAATACAGCAACAATAAAACAAAGCGCAGCGGAGCGGCAAGAAGATAAAGATGAAAAACAAAAAGAGTTAGAACTTCTAACTTTTTTTTAGAAGAATAATGTTAGTTGTGTGCTCTCTCCCGGTAACTGTTAGTGATTATCACCAAGATAAACTTCTTTTATAGTCAGTTTACCACCTTTAAATCTGTGTGACTTTATCTGTTTTCATCCATTATATTATATATTATATATTATACAGAGTGAAGCGATAGTCCATCATCTCTGTACAGAGAGCAGAAACCACAGACTGTCTCTGGTAGAAACAACAACGTCTCTAGATGACGTCATGTTGAGTGTTGATGGACACTGATCCATCCAGACTCCATTCAGAAAACAAGCATTTTAAAAGTTGTTTGCTTGTCGTCATGGTAACAGACCTGAAAAAGCATGAATTCAGACTTTTTACTACTCAGCATCATTATGTAGTTATTTCAGCATCATTTTGATCTGTTTATTGATATTAAATCACAGCTCAATCAGTTTATTTAGGGTTCATGCCTCAGTAGAGACGTGTGGCTGCTAGATACAGTCAGTGGAATGACACTGGATGTGAATACAGCTCGCTGCCGGGTGATGTTATGAACCCAGACACGACGGCGTTTGATTTTCTGACATATCTGGGACTTCACTAACATGTACAAAGCAGCAACAGAGGTTATTTCTTCCATGGTTGATGGAGGAAATGGAGGAAAGAAAAGTTGTTGGTATCTATGGAGATGAGCTCCTTCTCCTCTCCGGCACATCTAGTGCAAATTAACACAAATGATACCGGCGGTCCAGTATATCAAGGCGGTACCAGAGTATCAAATTAATGCACATCCAACTGTTAGGTGGCAGGTTAAGGCTTTTATTGTAAATATGATTGGTTTTGTTTTGAAGGCTTCACATTTCAAAGCACAAGCACAACAGCACATCCTTTTTCTGAGTATAGCGGTGTCTGTTTGCCTGTAGTTAAACCTTTGTTCCATCCACATGCTTCTATCTTATCCTAAGCACCCGGCTAATAGGACTTGTATCCTACGATTTATGTTTCCTAATCGCCTCATTCAGTGAAGTGAAAGCCTTGTTTTTCCCAGAGATCAGGCGTCCCCGCTCTCTGAAGAGAGTTTGAAGGTCACGGCGGCTCCTTGATGGCTGCTGTACTTTTGATTCCTGCTTCTTTGAGGCATTAAGAGGAAGGCTTAGTGCTAATGTCACCAGAGCGCCAGGATTGGCTCTGGCGGGAGATTGGAGCTGAGAGGCCCAAAGAAGAAGCTTTGCGGAATGAACGCCGGGCGATTCACGAGATAAACGGTCAGAGAGGGGGATGGACCTGCTGGTCGCTATGGAGACGGCATCCAAACACAAGCTGGTGCAGGAGACTGAGAGGGGAAAGTGGGGAGGTGTTACTCTGATTGATAGCAGGAGACATTTAGAATATATCAACATATTGTTCCTGATAAATCAAAGTAAGATTTCCCATAAACAGGATGTGATGTCACAGTCAGTTTCCAGAAGAGTCGGGAAGCTTTCACACTAATCTTGTTTTTAAATAGACTCTCAGGATTTACAATATCAATACAGAGTAGCTCAAAATTACCAAGATATTCTTTTCTATATCTTTTGATGTTTATCTGGCATTTATTTAAGAATTTTCTTTAATTTTAGAGATTTAGAGAAGCAAAAGAAAATACAGCAAGGATGAAGAATTGGGTTCATCTTCATAACTATTGGTTGATTTGGTTTTTGGGGAAAGGACTTTTTTTTTTTGCACGGCAGCTGGATTCTCAGGTTATCAGACAAGAATCCATCTTGTCAAGCTACAAGTAATGCTTTTGTGTCCAGATCACTCAGCTTCCTGTGAGGAGCGACTGGCGGCGGAGAGGCGACTGTTCGTTCAGCTTTTACAGTGGTTAGCGTAGCTGCTATAGCATCAGTTATATCAGAACTAGAGAGTTGGTGCCTCCGAGTTTTCAACTGGGTCACAACTTGGCAAAAAAAATAACAGACAGACTGTTTGCATTGTTTCCTGCATTAGTTCAAACAGAAGGAACTATGCTGCAGCCTGAATGTTGGAGTCTGTGATCTGTAGTTGTGTGTTTGTGTTGGTTTTCAGCTGATGTCTGTCTTGCTGCTGCTCTCTCGGCCTCACTCAGTCTCCCTTGAACAAGACATTAATCTCAGTAGGACGAGCCACTTAAATAAAGGTTAAGTAGATAAAACAAATGTGTAATGTGTCCTTGGTGACATCTTTAGCCATTAAGTCTAAATGGAGAATCAGCAACTCCTCAGGCCCCCCCCCCATCCTTTGCTTGTTGGGTATGAAGTGCTGCTCGTAGTCCAGCGAGGCTGCCACACCATGACACCGCAGTGACTCTCTTAAGGGACGTTCAGGATCATTTTACTGTGTAATTAATACCAAAGCACCCCCCCCCCCACCCCCCCAACCTAAGGCACCGACTCCCTTCTCCGCCTCTAATTGGTCTGGCACCGGCTCTGGAGTGGCATCGCCGGCCCTCTGCTGAAGTCGCTGGACTCTGGACGGTCAATTTAGCCCCTAATTGTAATCCCCACTGACTTCAACAGAACTGTTGTTACGACCTGAACATTACGGAGGTAGAGAGGGAACAAAAGAGGAAGGGGAAGGGTAACTATGACACAAGAGGAAATGAAATGCAAGATAATATTTCATATTTAAAACCTATTTAAATGTTTGATTAAACTGAATGTCAAACAAATGATGTCCTACCTCCCTCCCTCTGTATCTCCCTATTCACCAAAATTCAATTTTGAATTGCCTCTGAATTTGATTTAGAAATAAACTTGACTTGCCTTTCAATCATCTAATAACTCTTTTATTATTAGTCCATGCACTGATATCTACAGATGACTGTTTACTGTTCAAGCTTCCTCCACCGTCTGCACTGTGGATTCTCTCTTTTATAACAGTAAAACCAACTTGTTGGATTTGAGGTTTCATAATCTTTAGTTTTATGAATCCTACTTATCTTTTAATGATGTCTTTGACCCACTACTTGCATGAAGTCATCATTAAAAGCTGTTTCCAAGTGCCTCGTGGTTCAGTCTTCCTCACTGCACATGCTTTAACCACAGTATATTCAGTGTTGCACTTCCTTTCATAGCATTTGGTACTCTGGCAGTTGACCAGTCAGACATCCCACACGTCCAGGTCTCGCTGGGTTTTCATCCAGCTCGGCTCCACGGTCAACACTACACCTACTCAGTTTGCACTGGGAAACCTGGAGGCTGCTGATGCAGAGTTATGGCTGTAATAGGCCCTCAGTATAGCACAGTGTGTTACTGGTGTATTGGAAATCTCTAAATCAGACCCTGGCTTCAGCCGCTGACACATAGCGCTGCTGTGGCAGCGGTCCAGCGGTGGCACTGCTACAGAGCCAGTGAACTCGGCGACCTCTCGATGGTCGGTTTAGACACTGGCACCATTGAATCCCCATTGATTTCAACAGTTCTACAGTTCTATTAAAGGAGAGTGGAAAGCTCAACAAAGGGAAGAAATACGGCAGATAAAAAGGAAGGAGGTCCGTGTTAATTTGTCTCAGTAGAGTCTTTAGCGTCATTATTAGTCAGTGAGGTCAGTAATTAGGTTCTGCCTGTGTGTACTCAGTCATTAGAACAGAAAAGTAATAAAGGTAAAATATCCTACACTGTTAATTTAGGGACAAAGCAAGATATGTGCCAGAATAGCCTGCTGATTACATGAGCATGCTTAATGTTAACGAGACAAAGTCAATACTTTGGTTTTCTAGTTTCATATGATACCAGTATCATACCAGTTGATATAAATGACAGAATGGTATAAATAAGAATTAAATAATAATATTTCTTGAAATGTAAGTTTTGCACAGTTGAATGATTGCACAAATGATTTATATATATAATATATAAATATATTAAAAAGCCTTTATTATAGTGGCTAAATCATTAAAAAGCAAAGTTTACAAAGATACCAATCAGAGAGAATCAACAAATCGTCATGTATAAGAGGCCGACGACCGAGAATATTTGTCACTTTTTTTAGATTATCAAAATGACAATTTTCTGTCCATCGGCGAATCAGTTAATCGACTAGTTGCTTTGTTGAAGAGGTTCTTGATTTTCCATTTAATATGTCATGGAAACGCCTTAATTATGCTACTTATTGGTCATCGCTTCATATCCAGCAGGTAGTAAATGAATGCATGTAATCCAAAACAAATCCTGTTACCTTTTGACGTCGTTATAGGATGATTGCTCCAAGTGCTCATGCATGTAAACCTCTGCAATACTGAAATTTCCAGGATTTGATCCAGAAGGTATTAACATCACCTCCAGGGTGTTGATATGAACTAAAACTCCACAGCTAGCTGAACATGTTCAGACGGGACAATATATAAAGTCCATAAACCTTTCTAAAAAGGCTCTAAAGTGCACCAGTGGAGGTAGGATGTGAGGTCAATAGGAGAGAAAGAAGCAGTGGAGTACGATAAGTGACAGAGGGACGGATCGGAGGAGAAAATATACAGAAGAGGGTTGTTGTTGGTGTCTGAATCTTTGGTGCATCAGCCTTTCTTAATGGCCCTCAGCAGTGCTTTAGTGCTGGCAGTTCATTCATTTCCATTGGGCAGAAGGTCCTGAGTGACAGCAGCGCAGCTAGCCTGCTGCTCAGAGGAGCCACGTTTCAGCTCTAGTGGCATTTCATTTAAAGGCCTCCAACACAAATCAATAGGGGACAATCAGGCCCGAGAGCGTGGTGGGTTAGTATCAGGGCCGGGAGACCATTACCGATTACCTGACCGGTCCACGAGCCAGTCACCAGGGGAAACATGAGCAGAGACGCGGGACGCCGTGGGAGGAATCTGATGCACGCCGTCGGTGCTCTGCAGAACAGCCAATTGTCCATTTAATGATAAGAAACAGCTGAGGTCAGGGTGGGAAACTGGAGCTTTTTTCTGCAGAACACTTTCAGCGTTTTACCAAGCAGGTAGATTTCCTGTAACATCCCTCCACATCACCGCTGGCCTCCTGCCAGCCTGCTGGAACACACACTTAGTCTTATTGCCAGCTTTCAGCTGCTGGTTAGCACTTATTTCCCTCTCCTCCTCCTACATGACCGCTGACCCAAGACAAACCGTTTACATTTAGCTGTTCTTGTGTAGCATGAGCTGCTATTTCAAAGTTGGAGTCGTTTTGTTTTGATCGGTTTCATCTCAGATTACAAAATGACCTCAGTGTTCTGGATTCAGCCAAACTAATTAAGCACTTGAAGCAAACAACACACTGTAGATTTGTCTTTTGATGCTAACACTGTTCTTGGTCCCCCAGACCTCCATTTGTCTCTCATGGTGGTAGAGTAATGTCTCAGTGCTCAGAATAACACCAGCTGTTGTTTTCTCTCTTCATGAGATGACATTTCTGTCCCATGTGGACTGCTGGCTGTCTGAGAGCATCCCAATAAAGAGCTAAATCTTTTTATTTAAGGGCCTGTTAATTGACACGCTCTTTGTTACTAATGAAACACTTAATTAATGCTTTATTAAAGGTCAACCAGCTAAGCCTGTGTGTAATAAGAACACACAAACAGTAGCTAGCATCAGTGCTCAGACACCTGGAGCCTGCAGGAAGGGGATCCACATCTGGGACCGTTTCATCCTTTTAGATAGAAAGAAATCTCCTGATACTGATACTTATATTCAGGCAGGCTGGTCTCATACACTGTCTGTAGCTCTACCTAAAATAAGTAATGCACTGGAAAATAATTTGTATGTAATTCACATAATCATGAACCGAATGCCGCGTAGGGAGGAGGTCGGGGTGGATGGGTGGGTCAAAAAAATACCAGACTTTCATCCACGGCGTTCGTGTCCTGTGTGAAACCAGAAGTCAGCGTTGATTTATTCATCACGTAACTTCCGTACTTAAGAAACGCGACTTCTGTAGTTATTTTAAGCAAACCATGATCTTTTCCTAAACCTAACTAAGTAGTTTTCTCGCCAAAGAAAACTACTTACAGATGCTTATTTTGAAAAGACGTATGTATGCATGTAACAAGCAGAAATTGACACGTGTTGCTGGACATTCGTAGGAAAACGAACGAAAAAGGAGGAAGTGACTTTTATATATTTATATAGAAGTGATATCATAGGAACCGTTGTATGAGGG
Source organism: Sebastolobus alascanus (assembly GCA_916701645.2). Classification (NCBI taxonomy): domain Eukaryota; kingdom Metazoa; phylum Chordata; class Actinopteri; order Perciformes; family Sebastidae; genus Sebastolobus; species Sebastolobus alascanus. The sequence goes on from CAKAOJ020000126.1 coordinate 455,441, forward strand.
TACGTTGATTCAGGATATGTGCTACCGCTTCAATACCGGACTACTGGAATCATTTTTTTTCTGTAGGTGATATGAGGAGGGTTTACTTTGGCACTTAATTTTATAATGGCACTATTAAATATGTATTTAATGTAGATCGATCACATACCTGATCCATTTATTAAGGTTAGTATGGGTGCATCCATTAGTAAATTGTATGGGGTGTTTACAGCCGAGTTGCATGAAAAAGATTCCCTGTGAAAGAGGCACCATGTTTCATTAACATCTAAGGGACAGGAGGAGTTCTCAGTTATGTAGCGTGATGAAAATATGATGAGGAATTTCATTCGTCAAGGTTTCATAGAACGATAAACCGTTTTGAGAGCAGCAGCCCGGAGCTGTAAACTGTGTCCTGTATCACACAGTGAAGCATCCTCCCATCACAGCTCCAGTGTTCCCACTCAGATAAACTTCAAACACCACTTGAGCCTCAGTTACTGTTTGACTACGTGTTGACTTACCTGCAGGCTGCCGTTCAATCCAATCTGCATACCGAAAAAACAACATTTCACACTCGCTAGCCGGAGGTGTGTAATCACTCTTCTTGTACGCCGGCTCATGTTTTGGTTTCAAACAATCCTCTCCGCTCTTCATGTGGATAAGCATTAATTACAATTTACCACCAAGGTATATAATTCACTCGCTTGTCCAGCATAATGTGTTTCAAGAGCACCATTGACTCCCGCATTGTGGCTCCACTTTGTATTTCCCTCGTCCTTCGCTCTGCTCACCTTCGGCTATGAAAACAATCCTAATTATTTCCAGTATTAACGCGTCTGTGAAGGACAACTCTATGTTTTAAAAGCTGGATGTCAGGCAGCTGGTGTTTGCACCTCCTGGATGACACATCCAGGGGATTTAAATAATTATACTCCTCTTCCATCCCCTAATACCCCCTCTACCTCCTTTTCTGTGTGATTACTGGTTCAGACTTTGGAATGAAGTGAAAATCCGACCGATGTAAGCTGAATTAGTTGAACACGGCGGCGCAGGTGGTTATGAAGATGATTTGTGTGAGTCTTCCCCTCTCAGCCGATCGGCCCGCTGCCTTGTGATGAACGCCGGTGCACCGCCGGCGCCGTGTACACCCTTTTCTGGGCCAAATGAACCGTGACGCCTCCGCCAAATAATTAATTTCTCATCTTCGCTCCCTCCCTGCTCCTCCGCTCTGAACTCTTGGCTTATGGATTTCACAGTTCAGGGAAGTTGCAGGGGAATGAAACTGTAATGGGCTTCTTGTTGCGGCTTGTTTTCCCAGAATAAGGGAATAAAAATGAATGCCGAAAATAAACAGCATGTCTCTCTCTCCCTAACTCTCTGTTCTCCCTTTCCTCCCTCCCTTCCTACCTTTCATTTCCCCCCCACAATCTCTCTCTCTCTCTCCGTCTCTTGGCCTTTGCTTGGCATGTCCTGCATTAATCAGACACTAGCTTAGCGCAGGGTAAATAAAATCAGGGGTGCACTCTAGCTGAACATTAGATTGGACTGGGAAGGAGGCGGTGGCGGTTGGGTGATGGGTTTGTTGTTGTTGTTGTTGCAGTCAAGCTGCTTTGCTCGTCAGCCGTGGCGGCACGCCGCGGACTCTTAACCTGCGACACGGCTGGCGTCACATCACAGAACCGCCCAGCGGCAAATTAGATTTAAACGTTGAAGTGACAGGTTAGTTTGAGCCAAAGGACTCCACAGAGCTGATCGTGGCAACACTGTTGGCCCTGTCAGTGGAAAAGCTCATATCTCCAGGTGATGATAATATGTCCACATGTTGGAGGAGAGCTTTGAGTTTCCAAAAGTGAAAATATCATTCATATTCTGAATCGAGTATTTTGATAAATAACCATCCAAGGTAGACTGACCGCGAGCTCCTTTAGAAGCCACAAGTTCGTATGAAATCAACCTGGTTTTGTTTTATTCCTGATGTCATGGAGAAGTACTACACTACCCACAATCCTAAGTGTAACAGCGACGTCTCTGATTGGTGGAGCTTCCTTTTGCCATGGAAATGTGGGAATCTCTAACTAAAAACGCACCAATGACTTCCAGGTGAGGGAACCAGATGTACTAAAATGCTAACTCACTTCTTAGTTTTAGGACTCGTTCCTGCAGCCCTCCATCGGTTTACTCTGTTTCCTGTATTGTGTGTGTGTGTGTGTGTGTGTGTGTGTGTGTGTGTGTGTGTGATGGCGGGTGTTTGGCAGGAGCAGAGAGGCAGAGCTTAATAACTCTGATCACAGTCATTGATGCAATCAACGCAGACCTGCTGATGATAAAACATGAACCGGTCCGTGACCTTGTCTCGTGATAAATTTAGTAGCTACATTACGGTCTAAACTGTTGCGTCTCTCATTAAATATCTGGCCTTTGCTGTGTGATGTAGCGCGTCTGATCTTTTTCTCTGAAGGTTAATGGTATATTCCATGAAAGTGTAATCTGACATTAGCAGAGTTGGCTTGAGTCTGGCCGTAATAAAGTCCATAAATTCCCAAAAGTCCTTGTTGCTCTTTACATAGATTATGGAGTTATAAACATGGAGGTTGAAACATATTGTGATGAGTCCAAAACGGTCGTACTGATATGCTGAATTCATGGTTTATCATTACCTATTTACTTTGTAACTGAATAATTAGATCACTAATGAGACTAATGCTGCGTTCACACCAAACGCAGTCTAACGTGAGTACGCAAGGTGAAATTTCGCTGTGTTTGGTGTGAGCGCAGAATAATACCAACAAGTGTTCTTGCTCCCTTTGTCAGCTCCGTAGTGTGTGTGTGTGTGTGGGGGGGGGTACTGAAGTATTGATCTCCAACCAGCTCCGTCTTTAAGCGAGCAGTAATCCTGCTGCTCATATTCGGTCGGGATATTGATTGATACATTGTGCACAGATCGAATAGTCATGTAATTATATATCATAATATTATAGTTAATTCCAGATCTAGTATTTTCCCAGAGAAGAAATGTATCGTATTGAACCAAATATTTGACTGCTCTGATTTTAAGATGTAAAAGTTAAACATGTAATACTCAATTAAAGCATTATGTAGTAAATCCCACATTAGTTTAGCTTGCACACTCTCCTCTCGTGGACGTGGTTGTGTGAGGTTAACCAGGGCTAATGAACCACTATTAGTGCTGATTAACTCCTAAAGACACACATTGAACAGACTGCAAGAGACTCACTAGCCTAGCAACGTTGAGGCTACAAACAACCCGTATTGCATTACTCCATCAGACTGATTTTGTAGAATTGTTTTTTGACCGTGCAGCACAACATATTTTATACATGCCTGCATGCTCACAATCCTTAAATACTAAAGTAAACGAGATGAATCAGTTATGTCTTTGATTGGTAATAGATTAATCTCTAACTCGTACCATCCCTGATGCTTGGTTTAAAAAGTTTGCAGCCTTATGACCATGGACAGTTTGTGTTAACACTAGTTTCTTTAGTTTGTTCAATATGGATTCTACTTGTGCAAAACCACCTACACACACAGTAGGTTGACAGTGTGGTTGGATGAAAGGGAAGTTCTTCTGCCGATCTGAAAGTCAACAGCAGTTTGTGGTGCAGTGATGAACTCTGGCTGTGACGCCCTGTCAGGAAACGTGGGTTTGTTCTAAACTCGGTGTGACCTGTGATGTAGAAAATGATATCAGCGGCCACCTCTGACGGATCCAGTCTGTCCCACAGCACAGGATAACACACACACCGCGTCTCAACTTCTCAGCGCTGTGCGTCATTCGATTGGAAGTTTACTCTTCAACTCGACTCATTCACTTCCTCTTGAGTTAGTGATTCACTACATTTCCCACAATGCCTTTGGACAGCCTCCAGAGAAGATGTCTGAACTCGTTGAAGTCTTCTGTCGGGTTTATAAGCAGGTGAAGAGAGCGGAAGTGAAGAGCACGAATGAGGGTTGAAAGAATTAAATGAAAAAAAGCTGCATTGCATTCTGGTCTATTTCCTGCTCTTGTGGTTGGATGTTGAAGGTTTTAATGTAAGGAAGGAGCGTCAATGCCTCATCATGACTGTCCCCCTGAGGATGACCTCATCAGACGAGCTGCTTGTTGGGAAGTTTACAAGCAGGAAGTCAGGAAGGACAGCCTTCGTACGTCTGTGATTGGAACAATTTACAGCCCGACTTTACCGTCCTCGCTGGGCATCCGGAGACGAGAGGAGATGGAGAGGAGATAGAGGAGGCAAGGTTACAGGAGCTGGGAGTGAAGGTGAAGAGGACGGAGGAGATTGATGAGAGGAAGATAGTCCTGAGTGGGTCTGCAGGTGGACGATTACAGGATCTGATCGATATGTTGATTTCAGACTGACAATGCTGAAGATCGATCTTAAATAAGTAAAGGAGGAATTCAATATGTACAGTATTTGGTAGAAAGGTTACCAAATCATCCCCAGACTGATTATTTATTCCAGAGTTCTGGCAGCTTAACTGACGTTCTTATGTTGTTTTTTTGGTCTGTTAAACATCATCAGGTCTAGGTTTAGGGGTAGAGTTGTTCCGTTACCGATACCAGCATCGCTAATGCGTCTGATACTGCCCAGAATTTGGGATTGGGTATTGGCGAGTATGCCAATCTATGCACCGATCAGATATCAATTCTTCTTCGCTGCTCCAAAACAGCAGCCTTCACTGTGCTGTCGCCCTGGATGTATCATGGCTGCCATGGCTACTACGTATCGTATCGCCAGATTCTTGCCAATACACCGCCCTAATAATAACTATATTTTTTTATCACTCTGGTGTTGGATCAGTCCTCGGTATCGGCCGATATTGCAAGTTCAGGTATCGGAAAGGAAAAAAAGGTATCAGAACTTATGTAGTTTGGGGGAGTTATTGGAACCAACTATTCTGGTATTTGTTGAAAGGCATTCTGGGACACATAGGGAGCTGCGTCTGCATATAAAAGCCAATAAAGCAAGGTTGATACCTGTAGTGAACTCGCTATCATCATATCATCACTATCTGATGCTTCCTCAGTTTGTAGATCCAGTCTGGATTTCTATCAATCCTCTCATCTGTTTGGTTTAAACATCATGTCAGATATTTATCACCAATATGCATCACAGACGGACAGAAAGATGAATGATGTTACATTCCACTCCGACTGTGAGCAGAATGCTGCATTATTCACTCCCATCAGTGTCTGGATGTCAGTACAGTCAGATGTCTGTGTACGTGTAAATAAAGATGGTGGATGATAAACAAACGAAGCTGCAGCTTTGTGGAGGAAAAAGTTGGTCAGAGAGAAACTGATTATCTTCCTCTGCAGCATCTCTCTCTGTTTCTCTCCTTGGTCTGGTTCCACCAGTAAAACATATTCTCTTTGATGTGGATCAAATCACACACACACACACACACACACACACACACACACACACACACACACACACACACACACACACACACACACACACACACACTCCATAGCCCTGTATGTGTGTCGTTATAATGAACTCACAGGACGTAATAGTGTGTGTGTTGATGCAGTGTAGTGAAGGTCAGAGGTCGGTCAGTGGAGCAGATGATCTCTGGGTCACAAACAACAGGATCTGATGCATCACTGCTCTGAAACCTAATGTTTTAGCAGAGTTAGCATGCAGCTTTAGCCGTGATGTCTAGCTCTGCTTTTCCTGTCAATGTGTGAAACCCAAAGTGTTTCCATCCTTTACTGGATGTGTAGTGTTTACCACTTTGGATTTAACATGGGAGGGTGCAGGTCGTATCCACGACGACCCTCCAATGGTTTATACTTTCTGAGGTTTGTTTTGGTTGACGGATATGACGTCACGTTACTCAGACTACCAGAATAAAAGCGGTAACTTCCTTCTACCTCCACATAGACTCAGATGAAGCACATATATCGATTCTGGCATTAAAATATCTATTTCAAAATCGTAAAAACAAAATGATACATAGGTGAATCACTTGTTTTTCCCACCCCTACAAAATGTATTTTAAAAAATACTCCTCAAACCATAAAACAAGCCTCCACAATACTTTAAAGTGCCATAAAATACCAAACAATAAATAGAAAGTACAATAAACCATACTTTATGGTATTTACAAATCCCCATTAAGTGCACCACACAGATATCTTACAACATACCCCTGAAACACATGAAGTGCCACAAAGAAGCACAGAAATACCACAAATTGCTTCGTGTTGTCTCAAATCTGTCTGAGTTAAAAGGCGACGTGTCAGTTGAGTCTCCTTCAGCAGCCTCTCATAAACTGAACCACATAATCCTTGTGCTTTGTGCTGCTCTCATTAAATCCTTTTTATTCCTTTTCTTCTCCTCTAATCAGAGCTGTTGACAAATCTAAACAGCTCTGTGACTCCACACTCTGATATGAAATTAAAGAAATGAGGCTTTGACAGCGGCTCGGCTGCCGACTGTCAGTGACGTGCCTCGGGGACACGACGCCCAAATAAGTGATTAAAATTAGCATGCCAATCCCGTTACCCGCCGACTCCGGCTTCATTATTTTTCTGATGTGCGTTATTTGTTTTTCCTCTCTCTCATTTTTAAAACAAGTAAGTTCAGTGATGTTTGGTTTTCATCGACAGACTGACAACTGCTGCGTCGATGTTAAGAAGATCTGCGGCTTTAAAATGAAGGATCGCACTACGAAGCTTCTGTGATAATAACGTTGACTGAGATCAAACATGACATTTTCATACCTTGAATTTCACAAAATAAGACCTGAAAAGTGTTTAAATGCTCAGCTGCTCACTCGTTTCGCCGCCGCTCTCTCTCTTGCTTCACCACTCACTTCCCACAACACTAGTTTTCCTCTGACATCTTTGCGAGATGGGTTTCACCAGATATAACTTGGCGTTATTTTGTTCTTCCGTGGAGTTTATGTTGGAGTTTCCGAACGTTAGCTATCGTTAGCGATCCCTGTAGCTGCTCTGCAGAGGGTAGGCACATCGCGCATGACGTCACATCCGCTTGGACACCGTCCCGAGTCCTTCACATTAAAAGCAGTCTACAGACTGAGAGAGGAAACACAGGAAGTCGTTCACACACTGGCAATAAAAAACTATTTATACGTTTAAAAAGTTCCATACCGTCCCTTTAAGAATGAAGATCCATTTGGTGTGTTTCAAATAAAGGCCTGGTTCTCTCTGCAGTTGAGGTAAACTAGTTGAGGATTTACAGTATAGATGACCTCTACTAAGTGGGTCAGAAACAGCAGAACTGTACAATCCATTCAATAAATGAAGCGTCCTCCTTTCTGCTCCGTCAGCAGAGGGAATTATCAGCCTAAGCACAACGTCAGTTGACTTTTTGGCTGTAGATGTTGGTCTTCCGAGGTAAACATGGACCAGGGTGGCGCTTGGACGCCGGTAAGGTGGCGTTGCCGTGCCGACGAGCGGCCCCTGTTCCTCCTCCTCCTCCTCCTCCTCCTCCTGCTGCTCCTGAAGTCCTTCCAGCTCTCTGTATAAATAGCAGCGATCGAGGCGTTTTGAAATGAGTCCAGCTTGGCCTGTTCTGCTCACTGCAGCGAATTCATCCATTATGTAGAGCTCTGAGACGCGTACGGGCCCCTCGTCAACACACACACACCCAGCGCTTGTAGGCATACATGCATACAAACATAAGCACAATCAGAGGTGAGTGCAAACATGTTTCTCTCTCTGTCTCTTTTCTCTCCCTCTCTCTCTCTCTCTCTCTCTCTCTCACACAGAGACACCCACCTGTACGTCATTGCTCTGACCACATGTCAGGGGATGTGTTGCAACCGCCCTGTGCTTGTGTATTGGTCAGTAACAAATGATTTATTTAGTGCTTGTATGCTCAGAGTGTTGCAGCACGGGCGCTTGAAATGCACAACACACACACACACAAACACCGGCAAACATATATTAGTATTTTCTTCCACAAATCTCCTCACCTCTCCCTCTCCCTGCAGAGCGCAGAGGCCTCTGAACTGAACCTTGCGTCTGAACAGCATGTCGCAGACACCAGAATGAATATTTGAATTGCTTGGAGATCACAGTTCAGAGTTTATTTACTTGCGAATAAAATATGATAAACCACACGGGACGGGAGGGAGCACAGCAAATACAAACAGTGCGTGGGAGATAGAGCGCCGGCGGGGCTTAACGGAAGCACCCAACCTCAGAGGAAACAAAGTCAAGACGACAACACCGCAGAGGATTTATTTACTGAGGCTTACAGGGAGGGGAGGGAAGCTCCTTCCTGCCCTTGAGCAAGGCACTGAGAGGCTGTGGTGATGATGCTCAGTGGCTGCCTATACAGGATAATTGGATAGGATGATCGATTGTTTGAGATAGAGGAAGGGGTAGCCCTGGTTATTTCCTGGTGATAATATCACACAGTGAAACTATCTAACTTCCTGTAGATAACTCCTCACTTCCTGTGTTTCGGTGGCCTTTAGTGTGTCCGGAGCTCTGGCCTCCCCCTTTATGTGTTTAACATTTAAAAAACAGTAAGGGAGAGGAAAGGAGCACGCTGTTAGCTATTGAATATTGGTCTTTATTGGCTTCTTTATTGAATTAACATTTAACATTTTTCCATTTGTCGGATCATTTTACCCAAGGCACCTCACGGTTTAATGAGAGCAGTCAAAGTCAGTGTGGGTTTCCTGAACATCTCATTTTCTCTCTTGAGCTTCATCACATTAAGTTCAAACAATGGCAGAAAGAAAGGTTGTCACTGTCTTAATGTCACAATGATCATTGTTTTACTTAAAGGAAATACAATTCATAGATTATATTACACCTTTAGAGCATCGTCTCCATTTTAAAAAGACTTTCTAACTTGGTAGTTTTTGGCATAAAGATAATATACCATGGAGGAATATAATCTAGTTGATCCTTGACTCATGAAATCCCTTTAAACTAAATATCATAGGTTAAGTTTTTTCACTTCCCCGGTCGGGCAAGTGAGTCCGAAATCTATTTGCTCAAAGTAAATTTTTACTTGCCGGCTCGACCGCACGTTACCGCGATACGATAACGTTTCCTGTCCGTGACAGAGTTAGCATGCAGCTTTAGCCGTGATGTCTAGCTCTGCTTTTCCTGTCAATGTGTGAAACACAAAGTGTTTCCATCCTTTACTGGATGTGTAGTGTTTACCACTCTGGATTTAACATGTGAGGGTGCAGGTCGTATCCACGACGACCCTCCAACGTTTTCTACTTTCTGAGGTTTGTTTTGGTTGACGGATACGGAACGGATATGACGTCACGTTACTCAGACTACAACAATAAAAGCATTAACTTCCTTCTACCTCTGCATAGAATCAGATGAAGCAAATATAATTGAATTGGGCAAGTGAGTTGCTGGATTTACTAGCCCGACGTGACATTTTACTTGCGAGCGATGCTTATTGTTGAGCCGTGTCACCACAAAACTTTTTCTCAGACAGAGTTTTGTCTTGCTGTTTCTTCATTATTTGCAGCAGATGTGATGTAAACACCTCAACCCCAATTATCTGAAAACCAACTGTGAGGTGACATGTATGCCGTCTGTTCACTTCAGCTTCTACTTTTTTTTCAGCACGCTTGTCTTTTCTGTCACCGTGCAATCATCTGTTGCAGAGGTGGAGGTTTTAGACGCAGCACACCTGAGACTGAGAAGTGTTTTTTTTATTGCTGGGATCCTGACACCTGAGATTATAGAGTGAGAAGCCTAATTGTTGTGTTTTTATATTGGAGTTGGTCACGTTCAAACTGTCAACAGAAGCAGCCATCTCTCAGGGTTGTTTCCTTCAGTTTGTGGTTATGTCGTGCAATATTTAGTAATGTTTGGTGAAAGCCATTGTTCTCACCTGGACAACATGCAGTGTGAATGAACGCAGCCTTTTGGTTGGAAGACTTCGTTCTTTATTCGCTTCTCTTTCTCTTGGGTTTCTATTACACCGGTTTCTTTCATTGCCATTTCCAATGATTATATGGAGCACTTCCACTCAGACGGTGCCACTTAAACTGCTGTGACAGAAGTAAATGGTTTAATAGGTTCTATTATATAGTGGAGAGGCAGCCCAGTCGCCAGGAACAAAAACGTTGGTATTGGACGGTTCAGCAAATACGTCGAATGTCGACGTTTTTGCATTCAGTCAGAGCAAATAACGTTGTTTAAAGAGCAAAAAAAGACCTACAGTAACCAATGGTTTCACAACTTTAACCACGTGCCATTGCGTTTCTGCATGCGTGATACAAGGCTGAATTGAATCATAATTTTGGTTCAGAAATGTCGCCATTCAACGTATCTGTGGTTTACAACAACGTCTAATGCCAACGTTTTTTGTGGCGACTGGGTTGGGAGAGATGTACTGTCTCGTAGGAAACTCACTGAGGTGCTACATCACCAGAAGCAGTTATCTTGATATCAGTAGTTTTGGCTTTCAAAATCCCAAACAGGTTCAACCTGAATCTATTTAAGAACCTCTCAGTGGAGTAACCCAGTTTCATGTTTCAGAACTTCTTCATCTGGTTTCTAAACTCTTTCTTTTCATTGGTTGTTGAATCTCCAGTCGGCAGGAAGTAGCCTGAAGCATGAAGCGTCCTGGTCCTGTGTGACAGTGAAGGGTCTTTAAGTGCTTGGTGACAGTTATCTTAAGCAGAGCAGGATGATTGGCTCTTTGTTGAAGTGCTTTATAGCTTTTTAGCATTTGGGACCATACAAACACTTCTATTTTTTCCTGAATTAGTGTTTTCCCCGGCGCAGGCCCGAGGCGAATATGAGTCATCACTAGATGCCGGAGCGAAGCACGGTTTTAGGAACACAGAAAAAAAAAAAGTGATTGTTACTCTTCCTTTCCTCTTCCCTGCCGGATTAGCATTTTGCTGCATTTAGAGTGAAAGCAATGTGGACTGAAACACAGAGGAGTTCATTCTCTCTTTCCGTCTCAATTTCCCTCCTTCTGATTCCCTCTGTTCTTTCCATTCTCATTCTGTCTTAATCTCTGCCTTTCTCCAAATGATCCCCCGCTGAAAGCTGGGAGATATTACATCTCTACACATCTACAGTAAATAGATTCTGTCAGCCATTATCTGCCGCTGCTGCCACCGCTCGTGTTTCCAGATAGAGACTGTGCCAGTTATTGTTGTTATAAACCTCCAGCTATCATCACCTCCCATTTCTTCACAAAAGGCCAAATATCCATTTTGAAAACAGCTGCTTTTTTTTTTTTTTATCAGACTGTATCATCAAGTAATGCTCAAAAAAAATAACTGCAGCTCTCAGTTTACCTTCTGTTTTCTCTCCGGAGACTTCTATTCGTTTACTCAGCAAAGACAGTACAGAGCAAAGTGCACCGTGGTGTTGGAGATAAGTGCTTCTCTAATTTGTCAGTACATACAGTACAGGGAGCAAACACTGGAGGAAAGTTAACGTTATCATTATTTTTATGTACATTTTGTTCCCTTTGTGTAAAACAATTTGTAATTTTGATGACACAGAACAAAGTGCAGTCTGAGCTTCAAAACTGTAACTCTTCTAAAATATCCTGTGATTTACTTCCAAAACATTTTGATCTTGCTTTCATCAGGTTGGCATCTCGAGATGTTTCTGGTATCTTTACACAGTCTATCCATTCAGCATCTGACTGAACAAGAGAAACATAAAGCAACATAAATACTTGATATACAAGACAGAACTACAGTCAAAAGTTCTTTACAAAATACATCTGGTCTATGATTCAGAGTCCTTTCATCGCAGTACGTTTATCTCCTGCATCGTCTTCCTCCGTGCAGGTTCTGTGGTCTCCATGAGCTGCAACAATTAGTCGACTTGTTGATTAAGGGGTCGATTTTTTTCAATTGATCGTTAAAGCAATTTTTCATACAGAAAAAGCTGTTTTCAGTCTTTCAAATATGGAGATTTCCTGCTTTTCTCTGTTTTATATCATATTAAATTGAATATCTTTGGGTTTTGGACAAAACAAGACATTTAAATACATCACTTTGGTCTGACATTTTATAGACCCGGTTAGCGGAGGTGGCAAGTCGTGCTTGTTGTGTTTACATCGGGAATAATGGATGGTTGTGGCAACCGTTCACCCTCTGAAACCCGTTAAGCTCAGTCAGTCTACAGTTAACCTGGCCAACATGTGGACCATCAACTTAGATATGCAATAACAACAGATCAGACTCTAGAGCTGCAGGATGTGTACATGTTACTCCCATGGCTTCTATTGATCGTCTACGGTGGCCCACAAGGGACCTACAGTATCTCTTGATGTTTCATCAGGTTTTTATTCGCCCCCGTCACCTCTGATTCCTCCGTTGTTTCCTGATATCCCCGGTCAGTTCTGACCTCGGTGTGAACGCACTGTTATTGTGCACTTACACTCGTCTCTCTCAGGTTAAAACGAGGCCGATGCAAAGTGCTGACTGTACATTTACACTTCTGGCGGTGTACCTGACTCATTGTGTGACGAGGGAGTGAAATATGTGTTTGGGTGTCTGATGTAACGGATGTGACCCGGCTGGCTGCTGACTCAACGGGATCGCTCCGTGTTCTGTTGTCACAGTTTGATGCTTCGCTCCAAATCGACCTCACAGGACACAAGAACCCGGTTCTGATTCAAATCCTTTGAGTTTCAGACAGTTAAAGTTTGTAAAGATCATACTGTAAATAACCCTTTTAATCTGAAATCTGATTAAAATATCTGAAGTCAAACAAACATAAATAGATTAAATAAATACAGTTTTGTGCAATTGCATGAAGGAAGGAAATGTTTCTGTATTATCATCAGTCTTATGATACTAGGAAGTCATATAAGGCCGTTTTTGGTAACACTTTATAATAACCATCATATGTAAATGGTAAATTGACATATATATATATATATATGTGCAGTATTGCCTAACGAGAGTAATAAGTCACATTTCATGTATTTGCAACTCTAATTGTCGGTAATTAAAATCATTATTGAAAGAAGGTCCCAGTTTGACCCAGTAATGATATATTTCACAACACCTTTTTGACACGATAGAGACAAAACATTTGAGAAATGAAGACTTGAAATGTTGTGAAACCCTCTAATTATCTATTTCACAGCTTCACAGATGAGACTATTGTGACTCTGCTGAAGGACACAAGTGATCAGGGCTTTGAAACTCCACATGTCGCAGCAGCATTTATGGATTTTTATTCCCAGATCTGTCTGTATTTACCCTCCGCTCCACCCGACCGCCGATCCCAGCCGTTAAAACGTGAATTATTTCTTCTCCGAGTTTTACTACACCCAGTGTTCACAGTGTTGCTGTCAGGTCGGCTCTCTGTCGGACCATCAGCTCCGCCTCTGTCCTGCCTTTAGCAGTCCCACCGCTCCACCACACCACAATCCCACTGTAAGCAGGATTAATAATTACAAGTTCATCCATTATTCATTTCTGACATAAGCAGCTCACAGTCTGGTAAACACGCATCTTCTCAACACACGGCACACTCACAGCTTGACTTCCTGTCTTTCTTTCAGTCTTTACTTATTCATCCGGATTTGATGGTTCTCAGCAGAACAGGGAAATAAACATATAAAATAAAAGAGCAGCAGAGGGTGACCTCTGACCTCCAGCTGGTGATTACCAGAGGGGAGAATAACTGCCAGAATGAACCAAACATATAAAACATAGTGTACTTTTATTAATGTGTTAAATGAGACCTCTAACCTTCTCCCTCTAACTGATCAGAAACCATCCTGTTCTCATCCACCGTTCGTACGAAAAATAATGCTCTGTAATTTATGTATATCCCACAAAAAAAATGCAATCAGTATTTAAGCCAAGTAATCGTGAACCAGGAAGTATAAAGTGCGGCGAATGGCGCAGAGGGAGGAGGTCGGGGTCTCCCAGGAGACCGCTGTTCGTGTCCTGTATGAAACCAGAAGTCAACGTCGATTTATTTGTAACGTAACCTCCGTACCAAAGTTACGCCACTTCCGTAGTTATTTTAACACAAACCACCATCTCTTCCTAACTAAGTACTTTCCTGTGAAGACGGACATTTATTTTGAAAAGACTGTATGCATGTAATGGGCAGAAATTGACACGTGTTGCTGGACATTCGTAGGAAAATGCACGAAAAAAGAGGGATAACTTTTACGCGTTGTATGAGGATACGTTGCAGAAACACAGCATGTTCTTGAGGTGTTGACTGAAGTCCAGAAACATTTATATCAGTAATACCTCCGTGAATAAAGGAATCTCCTTAAATGCTGATGTCATCACAGCTGAACCACATTTCTCTGTTTTTATTGAGGATTAATAGTCAAGTAGTTTTACGGTTGCTGTGTTACAATTCACTTATCACTCTTTATCAAAAAGAGGAGGACAACACACCTCTCATCTTGACCCTTGGTCGCCAAATATTCCAACACAGTCTCACGGCAGTTCGTGAAATAGTCATGAAATTGAATCTTTTGATTCGTGTACATTGACACGACTTTTCCTTTTTTTCATGACGCTCAGCACGACTTTCAACATCGTATTTTTAGTGTGGTTTCCTAGTTTGGTGTCTGCACAGAACTGTGACCTCAATCCCATCCAACACCTTTAATATGAACTGGAACGCCGACTGAGAGTCAGACCTGATCACCAACACCAGTGTTGGACCTCACTGATGCTCTGGTGTCTGAATGGGAGCAAATCCCTGCAGCAGGTTCAACATCTGGTGGAAAGATCTATTGTTCCATCACTCGTCTGTTCTATCGTTTTGTGTTTATATCTGTTTATATCCTCTCCATTTTCCTCCCTTTCCACCATCTCACTATGTTCCCTTCCTACTCTACTTCCCCTCTCTCTCTCCATTACTTTCTCTCAATCCTCTTCATCTTTCTTCCATAACACGCCAAACAAACACACGAAAAGAGGGAGAAAATGTATTCAGCCTTCCTCTCACTCGATGCAAATTTGCAATTTTTGGGAGACGTCTCCCCGGTTGTTCCTGCCTTATTTCCCATCAGGACGGATCAAACCTCGCCTCGCAGAGTGTGACAAACAATCACACAGTTTCATTATGGAGCTTAGCGCCGCTGTGCACCTCCGGAGAGGAGGACGGCTCAGACTGCAGGAAGTGTTTTTCTCCCCGCGGTGCACACATCACCGTGGGACCTGAGCCCCCAGAGGATACCCACCTACATCGAGCTGATGCTGGGGACTCACTGCATGACAGGAGTCGCTGTAAGACTTCTTTTACCCAGCACTAGCTGTGTTTCCATAAACATAATGTTTATGTGAATATAGAAGTATCGCATTAGAAACGCTGTATGGAAACGACAAGATTCAATAATGCACGCCTTTGCCGAATAAATAATTTCCTAAATAGAGAACATTTAACTCACATGACTGATCAGCTGTTTCTGCTGTCGACGTCTTATCAGATATTCCCATAATGCACGAAAACATGACTGGTGGTAGCAACAACAGGTACGTGTGGTACGAAGAGGAGACCAAAGTATTTCGGTCTCATTAACACTTCTCTCTCCATGTTTCTCTCTTAGATGGTTCGATGGCCAAAGAGACTTGTTTAGTTTCCGGTTCGCAACCTCTACTTCTTCTTCTACTGTGTTCACTGGCGGATTACAGCCATGTGTAGCCCGTAGCGCCAACTTCTGATGAAGCTACGCTGTAGCAGAGTTTATCTGCTCCAAACCAGTCGATGGAAACGCTCCTAATTCATGCATTTCTTTTATGCAACATTTCAAAAGTTTGCTTAAAATCTGCTCTTACAGTTGAGTGGAAACTCAGCTTCTCATAGAGGTTTAATCTCCACCAGATGGACACATTCTGATCAAATGAACATAGTGAAAACACTAAAGATGAGCAATTCGGTGACGACAGGACAGTAAAAGGACGTCTGGGGAAAGTATTGACTTAAATATGTCTTTGTCTTCGAGAATCTGAGAATGTCAACTTTGGAAAGTTGACTGAAATGCTTGATCTGATTCTGGTCTTATTCTTGAAGTGTTTCCTAAACAAAATCCTAACATTGTCTGCTGCTTTTGTCAAAACTGATGCATGGTTTGGCACATCTTCGTTCATGAAACAAAATAAGGGTTTTTCCCGTTGGCTCTGGTACTGACATCCAGAATTATAATTCTTATAATTTCCATGTCTGCTGTATAGAGATCACTTCACTTCATACCTCTGACTGACATTGCTCCCCAATGTCAAACCTACAAAAACTTGCTTTCCTCCACACATTAAAATGCCAAGGTGTGAACATCAGCTCGAACGCAGCCTGTTGACACCTGCTGACATGTTTTCTATCTGCCACTCCAACGCAAACTAATAAAACTGTCGGTGAACAACGCGGCGACCAGAAATCACTTCACTGCATGGCGCTGCAGGATGAGCGTGCACGACCCGCTTTCTCTGCTGAAACCTTTTTAGCTCGTTGAGAGCTCCAACAGAACATTTCATTTAGCAGATTCTAGCGCAGGTTCAAGTTCAACCTGTGGAACTGGCAAATGCATTCGTTCAACGCTGCTCATATGACCCGACTTTATACCTTCCTGCTCCACTTGTCTCGCGTAACAACAGTTATTCCTGTTGAATGTAACATCAGTTGATCTTTGCCTACACAATTTGCTCATGCAGCACCCATGAGACTATTTAGCTCCGTTAAATGCAACTCTGATTGAGCTCCTTCCTGCTCTTAAACAGAGATCTGCTTCACCCCTGTTGAGTCAACACTTATAGAAGTCTTATTTTTAGCGAAGTATTAATCTGCTTTAACATCCATGACTCTTGTTGAATGCACCTTTGGTTGATCTTTGCTTGCTGGATATACATACCCAACACTTCTGACAACATAAGTCCTCTTGAACGTGCACCGAGTTGATCCGCCTCGGCTTGCTTTCTATTTGTAGCATTTCTAAAAACCACCTTCTTCCCTTCTTGAACGCAGCCCGTGTGGAGGATGCATTTGTGAAGAGGTCCACCTGTAACACGTCTGAAACGTCCCCTGTCATTGAGCGCAGCCTGTGTGGAGGATGCGTGCTGACACGGGGGGCCCGGGCCGGGGCACATCACAGAGGATTAGCTCTTATTAGAGCTGAGTGCGGACCATAATGCACCACAGGTGGCTGGCTGAGCGACCCGCCGGCATTTGGCTCAGTGGCTGAAGTGGATAGGAGGCCAATTATCGCCACATTCACACCAGAGCCAACGCTCCGCCGTGGGCGGCCCGCTGCTTTCTGCTCCACTCAGAGGGTGAAACAAGGACAGAGTGATGCTTGACAGAGCTGAAACTCTGCTCTCAGCTGCTCCCATTCCTCAAATGGCAACACAAGGGGGTCGGCTCGTTGTCAGCACAACGAATGTGCTTTGCTTAAAAAAAACAAATGGCCGACTGTTTCTTCACATAATGGCTTTTATTAGCCTGATTTGTGTTTTGATTTTTGGATGGAAACATCAGCCTAATGGAGAGGGACTCATGGAGCCCTGATTGATTTGTTGTTGTAGTTTATTTGATTTATTCCCTATCTAATTATGCAGGCTGGAGACCGTCACATTTCAATTTTAAGCCCTCGGACGCCAAATAATCCAACACAGTCTCACGGCAGTTTGTGACTATAGTCACACAATTTTGATCTATTTGATTTGTGCACATTGACACGAATATCCCTTTTTTTTCGTGACGCTCAGCACGACTTTCAACAACATATTTTTCGTGCATTTTCCAACGAATGTCCAGCAACAAGTGATGCACGTGTCAATTTCCGCTTCCGGTTTGGCTTAAAATAACTCAGGAAGTGCCGTGACTTAAGTACGGAAGTTACGTGTCAAATAAATCAATGTTGGCTTGGACAAGATGTTTTTAATAGCACAATATCCTGTAGTTGGTCCAGTTTCTGTTCTGCCCACACAAACAAATGGAGACTCTTTCCAGCTCCAGCCCTGATTGATTTGTTGTTGTAATTTATTTTATTTATTCCTGTCTAATTATGCAGGCTGGAGACTGAGTCTGCTCGAGGATGGATGCAGAAGAGTGTCTCGTGTACTGCGTGATTTAGATCTCCCAAAGGACTCACAACACTGTCATCTGCTCCTGTTAACAAGGCTTCTTTATTACAGGTATTATAAGTCTCATGACCTGAGTAAGAGACAATTTGGGCCTAAAACGTGGTGCTATGTTTAAAGGCACCAGACGACAGCGTTACAGGTCCTTTGGGAGATAGAAAGCTCATAACCTGGACAACGTAGATCTCCATAGAGAGTCTCCAAAACACATCTTACATGCAGATATTTGCAGCTGAACTGTTCAATTACGTTAAGTTTCATTCGACACAATGACCTGCAGTTTGAGCTACAAACAACTAGCCCATTAATCTATTAGTTAATAGACAGAAAGTGATGCTAATTTATTATTTAAATCATTAAACAAGCCCAATACCAAACATTCTTTGGTTTCAGCTTCTTAAATGTGAGGATTTGAGGATGAAATGCATCTTCACTGTGGGTTCTGGGAAATTAAAATGGACATATGTCACTTTTTCCTTCCATTTTATAAACCAAACGAGATACGAGACGTATTTTAATGGCAGGTGTAACGGGGGGGTCATTGACTGGCTCCTAAAATCATCAGCCTTTCGTTCGTTAGTCCGTTCTCCAATCATAGGACTGGATTTATCAGAGGTTACATACCGCCCTGTGTATTATATCATAAATGAAGAGTGGAGTGATTCAGGTGGCGGTGTTTTACCTACGAGAACATTTTAAACTCAAGACATTTACTTCT
This sequence comes from Sebastolobus alascanus, assembly GCA_916701645.2. NCBI lineage: Eukaryota > Metazoa > Chordata > Actinopteri > Perciformes > Sebastidae > Sebastolobus > Sebastolobus alascanus. The sequence continues at coordinate 474,210 of CAKAOJ020000126.1, forward strand.
TCTCTTCTGTTTCTGCATCGCTGCTCGTACCGAAACAAAAGGATTTTTGCTCCGTCACATCTGATTGGACAGAAGGGAACAGAACATAGATTCACTTACACACTTTGGGACCACTCAGCTGCAAGAACACCAGAAAAAAAGCCTGAGCTTTATCATAGTTCGGTGTATTTCACAGTCCAACAGAGCACTCGGGGGGGAAAAGCCTGAGCTCAACTCTTTAAACTCCTCTGACATTCTCCATTTGAGTTGAGCTGGAAACGCTCTCTGCCCGGCGGGGAGGGTATCACTGATAAACGAGAGGTCAACGCCGCCGCGGGGGTCATGTAATGCTGACTGGACCGCGGGGGGGGGGGGCGGCGCCGAGGGCTCGCAGCATCCTGCCACTGCGAATTAGTGTTTCATCACGGAAATGCCAACGAGCCAGACTGACTCGGCTGACCTTAAACGCAGCGGGGGGGCGCCAGGTGTCCCGGGAGGGTCAGACAGCGGGATGTACTGAAGATACGTCGCTTCATCTGGGGAGAGAAGAAACAATTCATCCTGCTTCTCAGCCTCCAGCAGGTTGACTGAAGTTTATCTGAAAGCAACATCTCTATTTGTGAGCACTTCTTAAAAGAAAGTTTCAAAGTGCTTACGGGTAAAAAATCTTCACTTTTTCGCCTCAGTGTTTCTTAATGTCTTTTTTTGTGAGCGCTGGGAGAGTTTCTTTGGAGGCAGCTCACAAATAAAGATCATTCTCTGAGGGAAGGGGCTCAAGTTTGTGATCGTGAGAAAACTTTTGGAGCTGATGATGTAATGTGGAGGAAGCGGTTATGTAAGTGCAGGCGGGGTTTGTTAGTATAACTAGTTAAAGCACTTTTACTTCACGTCAGTGAGGTTTTCGTACCTGGAAAGAAGCTCAGAAGCTTCAGATTAGATTTGGCTTCAGAGTGGTGGGAAAGTTTCTGTCAGGTCATCATCAGAAACTCTGGATGGAGTCATAACAATGAATCATGTTCAGTTGGGGTTTCTGCCGTCACAGCACTTTTGTTTTTAGCTGTAATCATTGTATGTTGATATTTTTTGGTATACTCACTGCTTAAACAGTATACTATATATATATACTCTGACAATTAAGGACAGAACCTGCAAAAATCAAAAATAAGTGAAAATAAGGGAAAATTGTGCAGAAATAGATAAATAAATTAATACATTTAAAAATAAATATGAAATCAATTTAAAAAAAATACATGCAAAAATAAATGAAAACATAAAAAAAAAAAATGCAAAAATAAATGAATAAATAAAAAATAAATGCAAAAATAAATAAATAATTTAAAAAATAAATGCTTACAAAAATGAATGAATAAATTAAATAAAAAAATAAAAATAAAAAATTAATTTAAAAAATGCTTAAAAAAATAAACGAATACATAATAAATAAATGCAAAACAATTCATACATTTAAAAATTGATGAAACATAAATATATGAATAAATAAAAGGGGAAATCAAACAGAAGAGTAAATAAATAAATAAATAAGGGAATTAATACAGAGATAAATAAAGAAGCAAATTAAAACAGAAATATCAATTTATGTCACATTTTATCAGTTAATTAATGACAACATTTATTTTTAATATTATTTTTACTATAATTAATGACATTTATTTATTTATTTTTGATTTTGGCAGGTTCTTTCCTCCATAAATTAGTATATTTTCTCTATATTGTAAAGAATTAGTATGAAAAATTATATTGTCCTTCCAATAGTGGCATCAGATGCGTATTTGGGTTGTTTTGATTTACAAACACTAACCATTGTAGAAGCTGCAGGATTGAAAATGACTCATCACTGATGAAGCTTTAAACTGCTGAATGCTTTCTGTTTTGCCAGCTAAAGCGTATGCAGGAGCAGAATTCCTACCAGCTGTGTTTGAAGAGGCAGCTTGACATGAACAATACTACAGTATAGTATGTACAAAACGGTCGCTTTGTAGTCGATAAAAAGGCAACGTGAGTTGACAGTCTTTGTTAATTTAATAAAAGCTGTGAGGATGCTTTTCCAAGGACGCAGTAAGGCACTTGAGTTTATTAAGCTGTTTACTGACACACACACACACACACACACACACACACACACACACACACCTACACAGATTGCAGTGATTGGTTGGAGGTTTGAGAGATTGAATCTGAGAGATTCAGCCAGCTTGTGTTGCCAGACTCACAGAGGTGGCATCAGAGGAAGAAAAAGACGAATGGAAAGCCAGAGCTCAGCAGAGGTGCAACTCCTTTTTATCTTTAAATGTTTGGCCACTCTCTCTCTCCTTTCATCTTCTCAGTCTTGGTCATCCTCTTTCCTTCCCTCCCTTTCAGCTCGCTTGGCGGCGGCGTTGGCTGTTGACAGTAAAAGGCATAAATAAATACAGAGCGCTGTACTGTGAGAGCCCACAAAGGGACTCCTCAAAGACACTGGCAGCAAATCAACCCGGGGATCAATTGGAGGGAGAGAGAGGAGGAGGAGGAGGGTGATGAGAACAGCAGGATGAGAGGCGAGGAAGAGGAAAGGATGGTGGATGAAGGAGCTAGTGGGGTTAAAGAGGAGATCATTAAGAGCAACATGCTGTCAACCTCAGTATGATGTCTGCTCTGCTGAATCCGTTTTTTTCTGCTTTACTTTCCAACCATGAGGTGCTGCATCCTTCTACCCATAAGCCCTTGTGTTTTAAGTCTTTTGTGTGCGTTGGGAGCCCTGCTCGTTCCTAATGAACCTCACTATACAGCGTGAGACATTTTTAGGCGTCTCCGCACCGCTAATTGGTGAAAATCAGGGAAACACTTCAGAGTGTAGATAGAACAATCACAGGTTATGAATGCAACCTTTCAATCTTCTCTCTATGAATAATGACTCATACGGAGCAATTAGAGGATAAAACACGCACGGCTGCAGACCTTCAACCAAAACAATGAAGCATAATTAGAGATGTGGTAGTTAAAACAATGACTTGCTTCACTGATTTAAGTGGTTAACAAAAGCAAAAAATCTAAATCTTTAATTGTCCCGTCATCAATGCACAACTCCCTTATTATAAACACTTTGAATTTAATGCCTCAAATATTCAATAATTTGTCTAATTCAAGGCACCCTGTGGAGTTCTGTGTTTGTATTGTGCGTTCACAAGAACATACATGAGCATGTTGGTGAAACACAACAACAAAGACAGAGAAGAAGAAGAAGACTGGTTCTGCAAGCAAATATGAATCTAAACAATGTGGGTTTCAAAATTTAAAAAAATACATAGCTGCAAA
>CAKAOJ020000126.1:480000-500000 GCA_916701645.2 Sebastolobus alascanus
ACTGGAGCAGGGCAGACTGTCAGACCCTGCTGCAGTAATAATGAGAGGTTTTCTAAAGGGAGTCTGGTGCTCTGAAACACTTTTTTCCACGGGGACCGCCAAAATCAACACAAAAGTTCCTCGTAGTAACTTAAAGTGTTAATTTATTTTCTTGTTTCCTTGCACCAGCAAACACAAGTGTCTATCAATGGCACACCTTCACTTCTAAATCTATTTGATTCTGTGTTTTTGCAGTTATGGTTTAATTTAGCAGAAATCATGATTGAGGAGAAGACACAGTGACGTTCCAGTTGTGTTCGACGCTTTCAGTCAGCAGGAGGTGCCACACGTCTTTGTGTCCTTGTGTTTCATCCACTAAATGATGATTAACGGGGACTTTTTGTGATTTAGGCAGATGGGTCTTAATCAGATTGGTAGAGGTGAGAGTTTCACTGAGCTTTGTTTAAAAAAAACAAAAAGTTAAATGTAAGATTATTTGTCTGTGTTCACTTATTTGATTTCAACATGGACTACATCACATTAAGGCTCTTATGAAAGCGTTTAATCAGGGCTGGCAGCGTCCATAAAGCCTTCATCCGAACACACAGTGCTGATGCTGAAGGGACACTGAAGCCCTGCAGTCACTGTAATTGGCTGTTTACTCAAGTAGAAATTTATTGGCTTGATCCATTTTCAAGAGCTAATTCTGGTAATGTATGGGCAGCAATGAGAGCGTGTGGTTGGGGAGGCTTTTAAATACATAAAGTAAAAAGCAGAGATGGATATCAATCCACCATAAAACACACGGACACAGTAAAAGCTTCATTCAGGTGATCAAACATGCCGTCAGCAGAGCGTCCTGACGGTATGAAAGTTTATTAACAACACAACTATTGATCCAACACAGAGCACATTTGAGCAGTAATCAGTCTGCAGACAGATTTGTAAGTGCGGTGCAGGTTTTACGAGTGCTATCGATGTTTTGTGAAACTGTCTCTGCACCCCTTGTTTTGTCGCTGCATGCTCTGGTTATCTTCATCACTTCATGATAGATTAAAGCCTGAAAGTGTTGGCTGTTAATCAACTGGAGGAATAAACAGAACCTGGACCCAAAAAAGCAGAGGATTCATGCAGATCAGGTGTAGTTGTTTACTCTGAGGTCAGGCAGGACTAAAGGTATAACATCAGCTCGGGGCCCCTTTTAGATAAATCTGAGGAATATCACAGGGAGAACTAAATATATTGTTGTGCAACACAGTTATATTCTATTATGTTAAACTCCTCTGTAACCTTTGCTTTTTTTTATTGTGAGACTGGCCTCTATGAGTTATAAAGTTGTGATATATCTGTGAGGGTAAGAGGAGGAAATCATTCTTTTTCTCAAACTGTAGAGGAGGACACGGCTCGTCATAATTCTTCTGTTCCAACACAACTGCTGTCTCCCTTAAAGTGTCTCTATACATGCAGAGCATCAAACAACTATTGTCCAAGATACAGTGGTGTGTATATATAGAGCTTACAAACCCTGAAGTAAACTTCTTCGGTTTGCATTCGCACCAACACTGAAGTAAGCTGGCCAGCAGCGCTCACACACATCTCCAGCTGGGAGATCATCAAGTTCACCATGTTCACTACAAGCTTTCTTAGCTTTTTTATTAATAGAAGAATAAATAAACAACTCTGTTTCATTCCACAATCATATAACAAGCAAAACAGACGTCACGGAAGTAGGCTACTTGTTGCCAATTTAAGTTTGAATCAGCTTCATCGTTTTTCATCGCCGTCTCCCGGTTTCCTCCCGACGTCACAATTCTCCCGTTTTTCACAAATTTTCAAACCTCTTTTTTTCCTTTTTGTTATCACAACCTGTTTCTGCTGCTGTACAGCGTGTATAAGCCAGACTGTTTCCACCACAATCCTACGATAAAGCTACAACAGATGTTTTGTTTCCTGGCAGAAAAGAGCTGCTCGCAACCTCCAGAGCCCAAAGTAGTCCTCCAGACCTGTAACCCCCCCCCCCTGCCTATTTCTAGCACCTGAGCTAATTGGTATGCATTGCTCCCGGGTTGTGACCCAGGTCGTATCTGAATTGTCCTGACCAGGGTTCAACCCGGGTTGACTGGCTTGGTTTGAATTGAACCAGGGTCAGATAACCTTAATAATTCTTAATATTCTAGACACAATATACTATAATCTATATGAAACTCTATAAAAATGATTCCCCCCCCCCCCATAGACACGGTGCCCTGGTGTCCAATGCAGATATTATTATTAGTCTGAATGTTTCCACGGTAACGATGCTGTTCCCTCACCAATTTCCCATCCTGCCTTTCTCCTCTCTGACTCACCGTCATTAATAGAAGCTTAAACAAACAAACACACTCTGTCCATTTGGTACCAATGGTCACGCTGCCATCTGGGCTTCAGTTTGTGTTCATGCCTGGATGCCCCCCTGTGTGTGTGTGTGTGTGTGTGGGGGGGTGACCATCTAATGTCACAGTCACAAGCAGGAAATCCTTCTGCCCTTGACATCATCAACACCAGCGCTCGTTTGACTAAACTGCAGCGAGTTGTGCTGTGACTAATAGCACGGAGCTCAGAGGGCGTCTGTGTTTTCTCTCGGCTGCGGTGGGATTTCACCTTTTTTTGTTGCTTCACTTAACCCCGAAAAACACGAAACCTGTGCAGCTTCGCTCCCTGAAATGGGAACAAATTGACAGAGACAGGAAACTGTAACGGCGGGCTGGTGTTGTGATTTTTTTGTGCGAGCTGACTGTGATATGTTAAGAAGGAAGTGGAAGAAGTGTGTTTCTGAGCAGGAGAGGATTTAGAGGAGTCACGACGTGAATCAGGCAGTAGTTTTGTGTTGGAGTATGAAGCTGGTGGTGGGTGACAGGAGGGAAAATGACAATCAGAGTTCAATTCATACCTGATTACAACAAGTGTTCTACATGGAGGTCTGAAACCTGAATCAGACTCTGACACACCCACCTATGGCTCCTTCTTTACAAACTAAAGTACAAAACTTTAAATTCTAGTTGAGATCCAAAGACACCAAATATTTCAGGCTGAATTTTGGGGAAATGTCTCACAAGAGATCTATAATATTTCCATAGCTGATTCCATTATTGACTTTTCCACTCTCCCCCTCTATTTCATAGAGACATGTTTGTCTTTTTTAGGGGGGTACAGGGGGTCTTTACACCTTGAGGAACACCATAGAAAAAGCCATACTGTGATTTGGGATCAAACACTTTTGACATTTGGAGATTTTCTGAATTTTTCGGCGATTGTATGGCGAGCACTTCTGTTGTGTAAACTGCTCAGAAACCCCCTTATTGTTAATCTAACTAGGAAAGCCATCCATCCTCTGAATGCTCTAGGTCTCTAGTTTGATCCATCCATCCTCTGAATGCTCTAGGTCTCTAGTTTGATCCATCCATCCTCTGAATGCTCTAGGTCTCTAGTTTGATCCATCCATCCTCTGAATGTTCTAGGTCTCTAGTTTGATCCATCCATCTTCTGAATGCTCTAGGTCTCTAGTTTGATCCATCCATCCTCTGAATGCTCTAGGTCTCTAGTTTGATCCATCCATCCTCTGAATGCTCTAGGTCTCTAGTTTGATCCATCCATCCTCTGAATACTCTAGGTCTCTAGTTTGATCCATCCATCCTCTGAATGCTCTAGGTCTCTAGTCTGATCCATCCATCCTCTGAATGCTCTAGGTCTCTAGTTTGTGGCTGTAAAGTTTCATGAGGCTGTGATTATCCTAGAGGTCACCACAGGTCATTTTATACAGTGAGGTCAATGAAATGTCTCCTATGGGGACTAACATCATCACACATTAATACAGTTGGGCTCATTGGATCCACAAGAGTCAAAAACTGCATGTGATTATCATAAAGTGGGCATGTCTGTAAAGGGGAGACTCGTGGGTACCCATAGAACCCATTTTCATCCACATATCTTGAGGTCAGAGGTCAAGGGACCCCTTTGAAAATGGCCACGCCAGTTTTTCCTCGCTAAAATTTAGCATAATTTGGTAGTTTTATTTATTGACTTGGTTGGCACCAGTGGATTCCTCAGGTTGTCTAGTTTCATCTTCTGTAGCTTACATCTCATCTTACTTGTGTCAAGATTTTGGCACTTTTAGAAAACATCTGAAACAGAAGAAACTACAATCTGAATATGCGTTTACTGCAGCCACTTTCACAATCTGTAGCTTGTCTGTAGAACATTCAGGTCTATTGATCAAGCCGGACTGAGATCAGTTTGAACTTCATCTGGCAAAGACATATTCAAAAGTGGAAGGTTTGGAAATCCTGTATGAGCAGAGCTGCAGATACACCTTTCATCTTCCTCTCTTCTCTCCTCGCCTTTCATCTCGGTGCATCATATATTCTCAGCCTTCTCATTATCTCTGCTGCTAATCATCCCGGGGTCCAACCCGTCACTGGGTCGGCGGTCAGAAAGAGCTGTGATATTATGCTTAACATACGGAGAGAGCTCCATCAATTCAGCAGCGCTGCCCTCTGTAGATTGAATTATGTAGGTGCTGATACAACATCCATATTCCACTATGCAGATGAGGTGAGAAGTTCAAAAGCCCATCCTGAGTCACCAATTACCGTTATGGCTGCATCGTGTTAATTGGACGTTGTTGGCTGTTGGAGAAGAGATGAGCCTCAGTTAGAGTTACCAAGCAGCTACCACCACAGCTCAGTGTTAAAATAATGAACATGTTGTCCTCTCCAGAGTCAAAGGTATCAATTTAATCTCTGTGAGTCCTGTACAGAGTATGAAGCATGTAGCCTAGCTTAGCACAAAGACTGGAAGCAGGGGGCAAATGCTAGCCTAGAGGTGCCTTAATCACACACCTTGTTATCGCAGCCAAGTTATCGTTATATTTAACACGTGTACAAATAGAATGAGTGGTTAGCTCACACATTGGAGCTTTTACTGACCATCTGGGTCCTGTGTTGCACAATTTCTACAACTCTTGTATTGCTCACCAGCTTAGTAGAAAAACGACAGTTCCACCAAGATAATAATAAGACTTATGTTATGTCTGAGGACGAGTACGTCCCTCCTCGGCCCTTTCGCCCAAATTCTAACTTTGTGGCTTCGAATGACAAACATACTGTCATGTCATCTCATTGGTACTTTAATGTTTTGTTTTTCTAAACTATATATTTTATTGCAGATTTTGTGTTTCATGTTATTTGAGTCATTTTGCACAGTGACAGAAACGGTCAATTAAAAAAAAATATCTCCAATCTGCATGATGACAAAGTAAAGCGCTCTGAAAGCCACTTGTGATGACGACAGCTTGTGATGTTTGAGACTGCTGAGCGTAAATAAATATGTGGATGCAGCTTCACTTCGTCAACGATTGGCTGTTAATTGGGGAGAAGAAGTCACAGACACCAACCTACTAAATGCAGCCTGAAATCAAAACACTTTGTAATTAGCCATTTGCACGCATACACACAAAAGCCTTTGCAGGTTTTAACCAGCTGTAGAGCACATGCACATGCATACACACACACACACAATGCTGGTTAGTTCATTAAGAGTAATCAATTCTGAGAGATGAACAACTAGAGAGAGAGGAAGAGCTGCAGCCTCATCCGGGAGGGAAGTGATCTGAATAATCTATAACACCTCATCAAAAAGTAATGCGTCGTAGTAGAGGGCGAGGTTTTTAAAGAGCGAGGTGAGGAGGGGATGGAGAGACTCGTGAGAAGAGGAGGAGGAGGAGGCAGATAAAAGGTTGAGAGGAGGACAGGAGACGATTGGAGGGCAAAGGAAGTGAGGGAAGTTGAAGAAAGAAGAGAGGAGGGAAGAACGAGAGATGATTCAAGGGCTTCCAGAGGAGAGAGAGAGAGAGAGAGAGAGAGAGAGAGAGAGAGAGAGAGAGGGGAACAAAGGTGTTGATGGAAGAAGAAGGGAGGTAAGACATTTGAGTAAAGGACAGGAGACAAATCAAGGTGTGTGAGAGTAGAGGAGAGGAGGAAGGATAAAGTTCAAGTGGTCTAGAGAAGGTGAGAAGGAGAGATGATGTTTCAAGAAGAGGAAGAAGGAGACAAGGATACAGAATATAATTGAAGGAGTTGAAGAGGAGAGGAATGAAGGAGGAAAGAGGATTGGAAAAGTTTTCTTTGGCAGCGTGCTTGCGACAGAGTAATACATAAATATATATATATAGAGTCAAGGGTTCATCCACCTTCTGCTTGATTAGAAAAGCCGACCTTTCACACACACACTCACATTCGTTGGGTGTAATTAACCCGAGCCAATCAAATCCAAACTAAATCTCCTCTTCCTCTGACCTCGTGGCTCCTGTTAAATATCTCAGCAGCTCAGATTAACTCATTACAGTCTGCAGGAAGAAGCACACAACACAGCTACTTATATTTAACACATCATCTGCTTGTATTTCAAACACATGTGTTCATACTGTAGGGTCAAAAGGTCACAGTCACTCTGACGAGCCCTTTAAATGGCTCCTATATATGAGCTGTATGTACAGTATGTGATAAGAGGCTGCTACTTCTCTTCTCAAATCCACTGACTTAAATGTGTTCAGAGACGAGCTAATCTCTGAATTTAAATTATTCCTTAAAGTGGCAGAATAATAACACCATCAGTGTTTTAGATTGGTAGATTATAAGCCTCGCTTTCACTCTGCAGATCCTTCTGCCACCGGGTCGTGATCCCTCGGGAAAACGAAGGCTCCATTTATGGCACAAAGCCGTGGAACACAAAATGCAGTGTGTCCTCCGCTGTGTTGTCAACTCGTTGAAATGAAACAGTCTCACTTTCAGCAGATTAAAAATACTGTTTTTGGGATGTTTTGCGGTATCAAAACCAGTCATGCCCTCTTCTAATATGTATATATGATATGATATTCAGATGTGTATAGGAGGTGGGGGGAGGCTGAAATGTTGTTTCATTAGTCTTTAAATATCTTACTGGAAATAACAATCCACTTTACAGCAGTGTGTCACGTAGCACATGAGGCATATTGTGTTTGTGCTTTCAATTCACTAAAGCGTTTTCATGAATGTGAAGATTGGAACCGTTGATGTTGTGGCGGCAGCACCGAATTGAAAAGTCTGAGGCATTTCAGGCATCATTTGTTGTTTCTGTTGTTGTAGTAATACAGAATAAAGTTGGAAGTAAAGGACAAATCAAAAACACGTTCAAATCCAGATCAAGCACGACTTTCTCCAGCACAGAAGTCTGTCCCATCCTGCTCTCATAGTCACCAGAAGCGAATTAAAATCTGTCCAATCAAACCACTTAGTTGCTTTTGAAAAGTCTTTTAGGGCATATGTTTTTATTTTTCATGGAGACCATGTCAGAGTTTGTGTAATGCAGCTTGAATGAGCCAGATTGGAGCATTTAGATTTAATTATTGACATTTGAGAACACTTAAATATGTTTAAATGTTAAGGTTTGAGAGGTCTTATGACCCTTATTGATTTTTCCACCTGAGACAAATGTGCCTCTCTGTGTGTGTGTGTGGTGGGTGGAACGCTCTGACGACTCAACACACATTAGCAGCTGCAGGACGCCTATCACACCTGCGACCTACAGGTGCACAATTAAAATAACAAATGGCTGCTGTGTGGAGGTCTGTAATGAGGGGATTCATAAAGCAGCAGGAGAGGCAGAGATGAGGACGCTCACCGGATAAATCTAAAATCCTGCAGCCTCGACTCTCGAAGACTCTCCCTCGGTGTCCGGTGAGCGCTGCCCGACCTCGGCCCTTCGACCTGTCCGCGATCCAGCATCCCCACACACGGCCACGCTCGAGTCCGAGTGAGTGAATGAGTGTGTTCACCTCTAACACACTGTACTGAACACACACACACAAACAGATGGAGTGCCGTGCTGGAGAATAACAATTGACCTTGGTCAGTGCTGGACATTGTTCTAGCCGTCCGTTTGTGATGTAAGTGTATCTCCTGTGTGGGAGGACGCGCTGCTTCAGGGCAGAGCATCACCACCGGTTGTATAATTCATTTCCACCGGGCAGCGTGTCCACCTCAGGCTCCAATAAAATGCAGGAAAATTGTGCTGCAGACCTTCAGCTCTCCGCTGTGGATTCTGTTTTACTACTTTGCTGGAATTAGCTCTGCGAGGTCAAAAGACCCGAGCCAAACAGGGGAATCCATGACTGTTAGATCTTACATTTTTAAATGTTGTTTCCATCAACAATCACGAGTAAATTCACTGGAGGTCCAGTGTCCCCGTTTTATTCTCGTGTCAAAAGTGATTCCTCACTACTCAGCTTACTTAAACCTGCAGTAGGCAGAATATTTTTGGCATCATTGAAATTCCATAATAATCTTTCACTATATTCAAGTGTTCTAAGAGAAAACTAGACTTCTGCTCCTCCTCATGTCTCTGTTTTCAGACTTTAGAAAATCTAGCCCGTGGACGGGAGACTTTGACCAATCACAGGTCATTTCAGAGCGAGAGAGCGTTCCTATTGGCTGTGCTCCAGCATGTGGGCGGTGCTTGGTATTTCTTCAACTTGATCGCAACATGGCTGCAAACTTTCTCATGTTACAGCTAAACAGTAACTACAAGATGATTCTGAGAACATTTGAGGAGAGAAATTGTCATTACAGTAACAGAATATTGATTCATATCTGATCAGCGCTGCCTAGTTTGACCGTTTGGTCGGAGTTTGTAAGTGATTGACAGCCGGCTCTCATAGACGGCAGCTCGACAGCAGACCTCAGATCAGCTCTTACTGCTTTTTTTCCTCCGGTCTGTGAAATCCTGCAGATGCCGAGGACACCGGAGGACACAGAGGACACATGATTTTTTTCAGATTATCTGTCTAATGCACTACTGTTAGGAGCGTTTTATAAAAATAACCTTTTTTAATCATATTTGCTCCAACCTGCCTACCTCAGCTTTAACACTAAACACAAAACAAGCGGTCCTAATCTGAAGTATTGGACAAATAAAAATGTTGACATCATTATGGTGTAGTGTGGAAAGTCATCAGAGTTTCTACTGTTTCTACTGTACTCTAAACTGGTGGACAGAGCAATCGACCGAAGAACCATGATGCTGCCAGCTGCCACCGAAAAGGGTTTATAATGACAGAAGTATCCAATGAGCCCAACGTGACGTATTATTGAGATAATTGGTAGCACATAGGAGAGCATCATGTGAGGAACAAGGAGAAGGAAACTGCTGTTTCCAAATTGGATCCGTTCCTCTGCACCAACGATCAGCGTTCAAAGGAATGTGACCCTTTCTCCACTGACTCATCTCTTGTTTTGGACTTCAGCTTTTGGATTTGCATGTAGATAATCATGAGGATGAACCATGGGGGGGCTGGAGGTGCAGTCTGAGAGTGTGACGTGGGTGTTTGCAGAAACTAATCATGCTCTGCTTTGTAGCTTATGAGCAGGACTGGGAACAGAAGAGAGACACAAACAAACCATCAAAACAGCTTTTCTGAGTCTTCTTTCGTGGAAAGTTGTTGTGAGAACAAGTCAGTCAGTATCAGCTGCTGCTGCCTCCAGTTTAAAGATTATTCATCCATAGTAAGATTCTAATAAATATGTCAACCTCTCACCACTCTTTGTCGACACTCCTCTGCTCCGTCAACACATCAGATTCTTCTCCTCCCGTCTCCCGGTTGGTTAACAAAGAAAACATCCCCGTCTCTGTTTTCCCGTCTCGTGCTCAAACGCGTCACTTTAATGTGACATGCTGAAGCGCTCAGAGTCATCAGCTGGGAGGGGAAGTTATCATCCTGCTGCATGTGAGTGTCAGCTTTTGTTTTGAAAAGCTGCGCGTGGAAGCAGAGCAGAGCAGAGCGTAAGGTCTCCGCTGACCTTTTAAAAAATGCTTCTCTTTTTCATTGATTGCTGGCTGTAAAGTTCAGATGTGATGACTGGCTCTGGGTTCCTGTTTTACTAACAGAAAAACACTTTCTTTACTCACATTTGCATGCAAAACACTTGATTGTAGAGTCAAGGAACCAAGTGATATGATTAATGTGCTTTAAGATCAAGACACTGAGGAAAGTGTGTTCAGTTGACCTTGATCAAAATGTTCTCTTTCATCCACTGGCAGCAAAATAGGTTTAAATTCACTAACAGAAAAGCACTTTCTGTTTTGGTTTTGGGAGGCTGGCGTGTCACACTGTGAGTACACATGCGTGATAAAGTCACTGCTGAGCGAGGCATCGGTTATTTAGAAAAATGTCACAGCCTGTCACACATAATGTCTGCTGCTCTGAGAGAGAAGCGTTTAAGTGTTTCTGGTCTTTATGAAGAAAACGACAGGCACTCTGTTTAATTTTTACACAAACAGAAAGCATTCACAGGGGTGATATAGGCAGATCAGGGGGGGGGAATAAAAAATGAAAAAAGCTTCATCTAGCACTGAAACGCTTCCTGGAATGAAAGTAAAGTGGCTCACTCTCTCTCCCAGCTTATTACTCATTTGATTGTGCAGAAGCTTCACAGCAAACAGAAGCTCCACTAGTCAAACACCAGAGGAGCGTCTCTCTAAAGGAGACATGTCTCTTTTCTGATCAACGTGACAACCTCCTCTTATGAACTGTTTGCTGGCATTAAAGTTAAACTTGCTGTGGAGTCATCAGCGAATCTATCTTAAGACTTTTCACATATAAAGCATCGGTGGAGATGCTCGTCTCTGCATCTCTTGAATTATTGAACACTAAACAGAGGATGACAAATCCCCCCCCCCTGTAGAGACTGTGTGAATCATGTTTGCTCCATCTTCCTGTGTAACCCACAAACAGGCTGTTTTCTGTTTCTGTTGAGTGCCAGGTGAGGTGGGTGGCCGTTGCCTCAAGTTTTTTAGAGAACTGGGCTTATGATGCAAAAGTTTAAATCCCAGAGCTGGTGGAGAAGCTTTATTTATCTCGGTGACCGTCCATCCCTCATGCTGTTGCTGCTGCGCCCCCCCACTGCTGCAGGATGGAGTACATCACATCTTCATATCATCAGTGATGTCCTCACTAGAGGAATTAATACATCACATTTACACCTGGCATTAAAATGTGATCTGTATAATCCGAAGAAGTAGAAGAAGTAAGATGTGAGAGGAGAACAGGATGCTTTTCTTACTATCTCACTCCTTGCACTTTAACACACCTGATTTGTACTTTCTCTCCATTTCACCACCTAACTAGATTATAAATAAATGGGAGCGGATCAAATCGAGGCGTCGTACTAAAATATTGTAGTGACGGCCCTCTTTTTCCTTTCATGCCGTGCTGGACTGAGTAGTTTAAGTTTGCTGTTTTAAAGTGTTTGTAATGTGTGTGTTCAGAACATGGTGGTTCGGTTTATAGTTTTAACCATTAGTGAGGTGGTTGTTGCATTTCTTGACACCAGGTAGCTCGTCACTCCTCCTCTTCCCGCGGTCTCTTGTGCATGCCGTGGCATTTATACACTTGATATCTTCATCTACTCTTGTTCCTCTTCCTGCTATCTAAGACGAGCCCTTCCTCGGCAAATTATTTTGCCTTATTATGCCTCTGCACCGACGCCAGAGGCGTTATGTTTACTGGTTTTCCGTCAGCCTGTCCGTGTGTACGTGTCTGTCCATCCCAATCTCATGAACACAATATTTTGGTGGTCAAAGGTCGACCTCACATAACTGAAGAATTCATATGCTAATTATGACAATGTCACACATGTCTAACAGGATAAAATGAGGAGGTTTTGGACAGACGTGGATGTAAACTGACACTCGGCTGGTTGTCGGAGGCAGTAATTCTAGTTTAAATAGACCACCATTATAAAAGAGAAGCCTATGAAACTTCACAGGATACCTTGAACTGCAAACAAGGTCAACTTTTACTCTCTGTATTGTGACATTTTGAACCATAAAGATTTTATATTTATAAACCTGTCCCACGGGGGCCTCTGAAAACTTCTTTTTATTTGGCCCGTCAGCTCCGTTCTCTTTATCCATCCATGGTCAGCTCCATCGGGGCCGTTTCAATGCATTTAACATAAATGTCAGTATATGGGTGCTCTACAGTTGTAGCGTCGGCCCATTTGACCACGGAGACGAGAGCGACGGCCGGCTCGACCGCACGTTACCGCGATACGATAACGTTTCCTGTCCGTGACAGAGTTAGCATGCAGCTTTAGCCGTGATGTCTAGCTCTGCTTTTCCTGCAATGTGTGAAACCCAAAGTGTTTCCATCCTTTACTGGATGTGTAGTGTTTACCACTCTGGATTTAACATGGGGGGGGTGCAGGTCGTATCCACGACGACCCTCCAACGTTTTATACTTTCTGAGGTTTGTTTTGGTTGATTGATACGGAACGGATATGACGTAATGTTACTCAGACTACCACAATAAAAGCAGTGACTTCCTTCTACCTCCACATAGACTCAGATGAAATACACAGAGTTAGAGATAGTTGAGGCTTTAAGTACCGGCGACAGGGATTCAGCTGATGATTGACAGGTGAGTTGTGTAGGAGTACAGTGTCGTAAAGCGATGAGTGTTTCCTGTAGAGACCAGAATCCAAGCGCAGTGAGACTCCTCCAGATGAGCAGTATAAATCCAGACTACAATCCGTCAGCGGAGAAAGGAGGCCGGGACAGAGGAAGTACACAGCTTGTTTGTCTCCCATCAGCAGCGGCGTCGCCTCTCATTATTAACCAGCAAACAGCGGCGTAACCTTTGGTGTCACCAGCCGAGCGGGCCGAGGCCATCCATTAAAGTGACAGCAGCCGAGGCGGTGACAAGCAGGAATCATTAGCTTTGACAAATGACGGTTATTATGTCACCTCTACTTACACAGGTTATTACGGTGGTGCTGCGTAACGTGCTTATCAAATACCTCATGATGAATGTGTGTGTGTGTGGATGAACTTGGAGTACTGTGATGCGTGCTGTATGATAATCTGTCTACATCTGCACATTTATGGCTCATATTCTGGTCAATCAACAGCGAGCTCCCAGTCTGTCCCTCTCGAGGCATTTATTACACCAACAGATTCATCTTTATTACAGAATCCTGGAGCTATGAATCATCGGTGTCTCGGTCAAATCACTGTAGTATCTCCCCACACTGACCACTGTGTGTAATGAGGTGTGAAAACAGGCTGCTCTCACACACTGTACTTAGATATACCTACGAACAGCAATGCACACCTATATATCCCAAAGTATCAATTTGTGTGTAATTCACATAACCGTGAACCAGGACGTATAAAGGGTGACAAACGCTGCATAGTGAGGAGGTCGGGGGGGGGATCTAAAAACACCAGACTTTCACCAGGAGACCAGTGTTCGTGTCCTGCATGAAACCAGAAGTCAACGTTGATTTATTTGTCACGTAACTTCTGTATTTAAGTAACACCACTTCCAGAGTTGAATGGGGACGCTGTGAATGGAATAATTTATTCATTGCATCTGAAAGAAACAATTCAAATGAACAAAGTGATTCATAATTTAAATGAGATCTTTCAAAACATTCAAGTTTAAAAACAAGACAAACACTGTTGACTTCACAATGGGTCAAACAATCCCACATAGACAGCTGAATCCGATCTCAGATCTCCGATCCTGCTTTTGATTACAATGGTCGAAATCGGAAGCAAATTTCGATCGATTTCCGATTTAGAATCTAAATCGTGACACCACTAGTTCACATACTTATTTCACACCCAATCTTGTCTTTTTTCCTAAACCTAACGAAGTGATTTTCTTGCTTAAACCTAACTGCAAACGTTTGCGTGGCATAGAAATGACACGTGAAAAGGCTAAAATGCGTACTCGGAATGCGTAATGTCGTGGTATTTAAACGCCTTCCTGTGAGATCGGGTTGGAATAAACACAGTTCGTACAAACATATCAAATCAAAGTAAAAATTAGTGGCAAAATGGCAAATAAAGAAAAAAAAAACACAAAGAGAAACAGTTCATTATTCCACTAACAAGCTCAGGTTTGTCTCATGTAACACTATAAACCCCTGCTGCTCTGTGTGAGCAGCACTTTAACATGATAAGGTGAAAAGGTGAAAGGTGAAAGGTGAAAGGTCGCCTTTCTGTTGAGACCTTAGTGATGCAGATGAGTGAGTTTCAGCATCAACAAGCTCTTTTAGTTCTGTCATGTCGTTCTAGGCAGTTTTGTTGAGACGACGAGGTGAAATTGAACAAGTTGACGTATTAGCTCCTCAGCAGACGTGACGCCGGTCGGCTGGTTTATTTGCTTTATTGGCAAAATGGGATTTTTATGCTCCCGTCCATCACAGACTTCAGGAAGCTGTCTGAGCTGTCGATGCTCTGCTGCTTTATGACTGTGTGAACGAGTGCAGCCTGGAGCAATAAAACGGGGCGCACAACTGTTTTAATTTCCTACATTTTTACAATTAATCCATTAATCATTTAGCATCTAAACTGTCAGAAATTAGGGGGAAATATTCACAAATTCCCAGAGCTCCAAGTGACGTCTTCAAACTCAAACATATTCAACGTATAACGATATAAAACAGAAAAAATACTCATTCTCTGTCGATCAACTACTTACCAATTAATGAACTTGTCCTATCAGAACTACAGATTTCTCCGATGGCAGTTTACGTTTGATCCTTTTTTTTGTATTTTCATGAAGAATAAAACATTAAAATCCTGTTAAATCATTTAATATGAAATCTGGTTATATATGAATATCTACAAATCTTGCAGCCTATTTTCAGCCTAGATTAATTAACATTTTTTTCAACCTGCAAATCACATTTGGAAACAAAAACTGCTCACTTTCACTCACTCTCACATCTTAAAATTTCCTTCCAGTAAAATTGTGAACAATATTAGAACAAAATAAGGGAGTGGATCTTTAAAGAGCATCTTCATCTTGAACAACCTATTTGAAGCTGCAGATTTATTTATAAGTGGTGACAGTTTTGACAATAGAGACACATCAGAGGAACTGTGTTTGAGTTATTGTTTTTTTTGTCCTGATAGATTTGTTTTCCTTGTTGCTCTCCAGTAGTTTTTCTCCTCTCCACCAACTGGAGGTGAAAGTTGACATCACACGCTTCGGATCAGTGAATAAATGCTGGCAGTTTGGATTCAGAGCTGTTACAGTAATTACAGAGTCTGTGCAGCTCATCTGTGTGTGTGTGTGTGTGTGTGTGTTATCAGTGTGTGTGTTGGTCGTGCGGTCGCTGGCTGAGCTCTGTCGGTGTCTCGGTGTTTCATCCCCCCAGGGAGCCGGTCATCCTCCCCGGTGCCCCGACTCTCACATTTCCCCGAGCCAATCGACGATGACAACCGTAACGTTTAACTGCTCCAACCTCGCCCGGCCTCGCCGGACTCCTCACATTTTAAAGGGCCCGCATTAACCGGAGCCATATGGTCACACTTCGGCTGATTATCACTGGCATCCAGAGGCTCAGTCCACCGATATCTCATTTCATAACCTGTCAGCGATATTTCTTTCTGCTGTTGTTTTTCCTCCTGCTTTTACCAGACGCTTTATTCAGAAACCTGAACAAATGTGCAGGAATTTTCCTCGGTGACGCCGGAGAGAAACCGGCCTCCAGTGACTGTAACAGACAGACAGACAGACAGACAGACAGACAGACAGACAGACAGACAGACAGACAGACAGACAGACAGGACTCCGCAGTGAGCAGAGAGGGACCGGGCAGTTTAACATGCAGCTGCAGCCATTTTGGTTCCGCGAGGTGTTTTGTATTCCGCTGCCTCGTCCTCCAGGAAGCACAGTCAACCGTCCAATGACACGCTGAGCTGCGTTCACATCTGCTTTCTGTTTGGCCGCGTTTCTGCTGAATAAACAGGAGTGAGGGTGATGTAATGGATCCTGTTTAGGAATACTGATAGCAGCTTCACGCTCTGAACTCAGAGACTGTAAGGCTGCTCAGTGCTGGCTGCTTACCTGCTCAACTAACTGCTTCACCTGCAGTGTGGCTCCACACTGGTTAGATGTGGAGTAGATTATAAGGTTTAGTTGTGTTTGGCTGGTGGTCGGTGGTTGTTTCTCGTAGAGGAGCAGCTAATTAAAATCCTAATTCTAATAAAAATGTGTCTCTCTTTCTCTTTTTGGTGCTGCCCCGGCCGGTCCTCCTCTATCTCCACCTCCTCTTCCCGTGGCGTCCATATTGAAGGTAAGGAAAACAAACCCACCCTCTCTTCTGCAGTGATTGTTCTGGGCCCGGCTCAGTCCTCTGTTGCAGTGCTGCATGTGGCAGATGTGTGTGTTGGCTTCTGATAGTTTAATTGACAGTCATCTGTACAGCTTACCAAAACAGCCCAGATAGCTCCAGTGACTTGGCTCATCGGTGACCTAAATCCAGCACGCTGGCTCGCTCGGGGCGTGATGAACGATGCCATTACTTGGGCCGACTCCACGGCTCGACTACGGCCCAGAGCTGGCCCCGGTGCCACGAACTGGAATGTGCCACACGGGCCAGAACTGGCTGATACTGTGTCCTCTGGTGGTGGAACACAACCGAGCCCATCATCTGTTACCTTTTCACATTGATCTCCTTACTTCCTTGGATTAGATTAGTTTTTGTAAGGTGTATTTATATCCATTATATTTATCTTTTTTAAACTCTCACTGTTGCTGCGCTCAACAACGCTCTGATGTCTAAAGTCTGACTGAACATGATAAACTGTTGATGGCAGTACGAGGGGATCTGAGGGGGGGGGGTTTATTCTTTACCATACTTACAACAATAACACTTCACGCTCTTCTATTTTAACATGAGGTTAACTTCCCTCCTCTTTCATCCCGTCATCAATCCGGATCTGGGATTGAAGCTCACACTGCCGGGGCGGAGCAGATTAACTCCTTCTTTCTTCTCCTCCTTGTCTCCGTCGTTCCTATTAGCTGGAAGTGATTGTTTCTGTGTGAGTGATCCTCATACCCGTTTAATAGCGTGGAAATTGATTAAGCAATTAGTTGTGGAGCCACTGTATTTAGATCAAAGCAGATCATCGCATTAAGTTGGGCGAGATTAACACTGCCCGGGGCCGAACTGGAAGTAATGGCTCCAATAATAGTATCGCAGTAATGCTCCTGCTCCTGACAGCAGGATTCATCCTCCCTATTAACTCTCAACCTGACATTTTTTTTTTTTCATGATAAAAAATGGTCACTGCACTACTTTTATTTCAAAGCATGTTATATGCAGGAAATAACACATAGATCACTGCACTGTGCTAAAAGGCTCCAGGTTATAGTCATTGTGTGTTTCTGCAGTAATTATGACAGGAGCAGAAGTGGAAGTCAGGCTCTGTAGTATAGACAGCAGGAAACTCACTCAGCATTTTAGTAAGCTGTCGTCCTGCTGGTCAGAGTTTGTGGAGCATGATGGGAAAACCCTCGATGTTGTCCAGGTTTAGTCTCCCCTCTCCGTCGGGACGTCACATTGTGAAGCGCTCCCGTCTCGGGGGAATCCGGCGTCGACTGTACCGCAGCTTTCTTTTGTTCTACTCGGCTTCCTGAGCATGACAGACTGCATCCATCTCCCTCTGGCTATAATCCCCTGTGTTCAGTGGTCATTTCATGCAGTTGGATGGGATTACATGAACTGAAGGAGAAAACAAGACATGGTGCAGATGAACTGTTCATATGCACACTCAATCTGTGTTTGTGGGCCTGAATCTGCAGCTCTTCTCCATCTTCAATATGTTGTGGATTCAACTTTATTCTGCTTTTCTCTCTCTGTGTTCTATTTGAATCATCTGATGCTCTGCTGGTTGACTGACAGCTTTATTTTGGACACATTATTGAATCACTTTAGACTGAGATCGTAGACAGAATCGTCTGCAGTACTGAGATCAGTGCTTGTTGTGTTTTCTCATCACTTTGTCATGTTGATCATCTCCTTTCTGTCACTGAAGTGTTTTTTCTCAGTAATCTGGTGTTGGTAAAGCCACATGTAGGACACTGTGCACTTTGAAGGCGTTACTTCTTCATCCTAACACAGATCTGAATAGATGCTGAAAGATACAAACGGTGGATCTTGGAGACCGGCGCTCACCGACAGCTTGTATTTCACAACTTGTTTTTATTGCATGTTCAGCTACAGACTGTTGAGCTCTGCGGTAGCTGAGGATGACTCATATCTGCTCATGCAATAAAAACAAGATTTATATATTCACCCGTCCGGTCCCATCCAGACGGAACACTTAATTCATATTTAATCACTTTAAAGTTTGGTATCCATCTGAGTCTGTCTATAAAAATAGAGAGCAGATCACTCTAACAAAGATAGGAAGTAACTTCTATTTTCATTTATTTATTCATTTATTTAAAAGAAAATTGATTTAATTTGAAAATCATTGTGAAGTTAAAGTTGAGAGATGTTGTTGGCCTTTCGTTAGTTTATTGACATGAGAATCAGGACAGAAAGGTTAAAGAAGATGATGGTGATACTTTATCGATTCTCCACAACACTGTAAGGATTTTTAATTAATAGTTTATATGCAAAGATTAACTCAGGCAATACCATATTTTATTTGCAAAGAGATGCACCCTCTCAGTGTATGAGGCCTCTCAAAGTAGTGCTGTGATGTTGGATGTTACAGGGACTGTGATAATTGCAGATCCTTCTGTTCTCATTGCATAAAAAAGTGAACTTTTTTACTCAGATTTTATGCGTATGGTGTACATCCATGCCGTTAACGTTAGCTGTTAGCTGCGTGCAGGACTGTGCTGCTTACCGGCTGCTAACAGCTAACGTTAACTAGCTCTCATCCTGCTGTCTTAAACACATATTTGATTTTCACAATGTAGCATCATCAGGAAAGGAGACTCGTTGATAGTGAGTTTACTGCGTCCTTTCAGATTTTAAATGCCATTAGTCTCGAGCCCCCCTGGTACTGTAGATAAACGAGTACTGTCACGGTGTTATATATTGAATCATAACCTCTGTGTCGTGATACATATCATATCTCCAGATTCTTGCCAACACACAGCCCTATAAGAGCATGAACATAGAGTATGAGAGTGAGAGCCAACGAGGATAAATGATGAGAGAGAGCTACAAAAAAATTGTGGTTTTTGGAACCAGAGAGAGACAAGAGGCAGTAATAAAAGCAGAGAGAGATTTATGTAGTAAATGTAGAGTGAGTTTAAAAAGATATAAAAGTAAGAAGCGGTAGAGGCTGGTGGTGACTGAAGGAAATAGAGACCATGTTGGTGTGATAGAGGAGTTTTGTGTATTCCCCGTCCACCTGCTGCAGCCTGTGATATCCTCCAAAAACATCTGAGTGGAAATATGATTTTACACCCATCAGTCATGCAGGCTTAAACTCACCACTCTGCCCTTTACAGACACACATACGGTGCAGTGGTGGTCAGTCACGGAAGAGCACCTTCACATCGGGAGCTTTCAGCACAAATCTATTCACTAAATGCCAGCCGGGGTATTTCTCATACAAATATCAGCTCGTACAATGGAGTCAGACAACAGCGACACAATGAGCAGCACCCAGAGGAGCCCCGCCGCTTCAATGACACCCGTTAGGCCCTGATTACAAACCTTTGTGTGGGGATAATGGATAATTCCTCCTCTCTGTTTGCTATTCACAGTGAAGTCCAACAGCCAGGTGGAGCTGGGAACTAACTTTGTTTTGTTTTATGAAACAGAACCTGGTGGAGCCACAAACTTAACTTTTAAAGGCCCACTTTTTAGAAGTTTGGATGATGCCATATAGCGTATAAAACCCCCCCGAACAGAAGAGATAAAACAGAGATGAAGATAAAGCAGCAGCTCAGTCTCCAGAATGAGCCCCAAACAGGCATTATGCCTCTCGTCATTTACAGGAAGCATAGTGAAGCTGACCATTTTTATAGCTCAAAGAAAACATCACAGCTCTTCTCTGTAATTGCTTCAGTTTGTCTGTGAACCCTAAAGGAAGCGAGGAACCTCACGTAGCCCGCGTTCAAACGCACCGTGGGATTTTAATGACAAGGGATCTCTGTCGTTTCATCTCTGTAGATTTAACTGGAA